>MAPW01000153.1:0-75695 GCA_001689995.1 Tilletia indica
TTCCGGGCTTCAATAGGAAAAAGGAGATAATCCTCAAAACGGTCTTCTTCACGATTTTAGACCTTTTTCATCATCGATGAATCTTTTTTATGAACTCCTTTCCAAGTCCCGGCGTTGGCGTTGATTGTGGCAATCCTCTTTCCGGATGTTTAATAGTATCCAGGTGTCTCCTTTTTTGAGCCGGAGACTCTGAAATGTCGGGAACCCATTTCATCCTCAATTCTTTCCTAATGCATCCCCCTTTGATTCTTGTTCCATCCTCAACTGCTGCCTGGCCTCCTCTTCGCTTGTTCATCTCCTTATCCTCCCTTTCAAGACGTCGATTCGTCTCCTTTCCCTCCGTTGACGATCTTATGGAGACTATTTGGTACTTGACTGGGGCCGAATAGATTGTGGAGATGGTACTTTGGCGTATTTTTGGTGATCGTTTGAGGTTGGCAGGAGAATGAAAAGAGACTGGGTTGAGAACAAAAACGCGTTCTTTGGCCCAGATGAAGCATTAAACGGTAATCGGAAGGAGATAAAATGGAGATGAGAAGGGTATTGATTAGGGAAAAGAGGATCTATTGAGGATGAAAAGAGAATTGGGAGGGTGTTTTCGAGGAGGTTATCATTAGGAGGAGTATGACTTGGTAGTGAAAAGAGACTGGAATGGGTATGATATGGTGACTCTGTCGTATTGTTCAGGATTCGATCGATGATGTGGATTGCTCTGAGCTGGTGCTATTGGCCATGCCCGTGCTCTGGCTGCCGGTGCTTGCGTTCGAGGTGCTGGCTCCGCCCTTGGTGGGGTTGGTTGTTGCAGGACTGGCGGGTTTAGGATTGGGGCGTGGCCGCTTTGAGGAGTTAGGAAGCTTGCTGCTCGGGATCTTCTCTGCCTGTTTTCGTTTGGGTGGATTGCCCGAGATTTTGGCTGATTCGACTTCCTGATGGGTGACAGGGGTTAACTTGTGAGCTTCGGTCAGCGTCTTGGATAGCGTTAGGGTCTTGCTCTTCAGATTGAAGGTGATCTTTCTGGTCTTGAGGATTTCGATCGTGATGGGTCGCTCGAGATGCTGTGGGTGGTTATTCGTTCGTGAGTTATCGTCAGGTCTTGTGGAAGGGTTACCATAACGGTCTTGAGATCTCACCTTGATCTGATCTTCGTCTAGGGTTGAGGTACCGTCTGGCGTCGTCTCGGGCTGGTTACATATATGGAAGAAACATCAGATGGCTGCTCTTCGTTGAATGGAGAAGTATAGAGCTTACCGAGTCGCTTCCCCTTGGCGCGTTGATGGCCTCGTGGCCTTGAGTCTGTGGGTTGTATGCGTTCATGGTTAGCTGATGGGTGGATATTTGGTTACAGAGCTGGGTGAGGTCCTCACTCTGTTCTCTTCTGTTGCGGCGACCGTGTTCTCTCGACCTTGAGTCTGTGGTATGGGTTGGGAAGGTTGGGAGTCAGTTGACGGACTAGGAGTTCATGGTTAGATCTGGGATACTTGCTTGGGATGGTAAGATCGGCGAACAAGACCGGGTTTGGATTTGGGGTCAGATGAGTTGGCCGGCGCTGTGTTGGTGTAGTCTTTGAGAGTGTCAGATGCTGGCGGTGTGGTTGGGATAGGTTGAGCTGGGTTGTTTCCTGTTGTCCCTGCTGGTTCGCTAGAGTTCTTATCTGACGCCTGAGAAGGGGTCACGTCTGGAGCTGGTGAGGACGTGGCCGATGGATGATTGGGAGCGGGGTTCTTCTCCTGCGGTTGAGTCGAAGTCATGTCTGGAGCTGGTGAGGACGTGGCCGATGGATGATTGGGAGCGGGGTTCTTCTCCTGCGGTAGAGTCGGATTTTGTTCGTCTGCTAGGGCTGAGTTGAGGAGATCTTCTATGTCGGAGTCGTCGTCGTCCTCTTCGTCGCTGTCGATCTCGTCGTCGATATCGATTTGCTTTTTCTTGCCCTTACCTTTGTTCGCTTTGCTGTTCTTAGAGTTCGACGAGGAAGACCGAACCTCGCCGTTTGTCTTGCCGGCAGCCTCTTTCTTGTCTGCGTTGTTCGCGTATCGGATACAGCGAACTGTGACTGCGATTTGTTTCCATCGACCCTTGCACAATGCGAGCACCGGGTGTTTCTTTGTTTGCTTGTCCAGAAACCTGATGAACGCTGCCCGGTTAGCGTTCGCGATGTTGCGTTTACATCTGGTTTGACCTTCTCCGAGGCGAATGGTGAACAGATCTGTTCGAACGTCGTCCGTGATCTCCGCGACCATCGATCTCATCGCTGCGGTTGAAAGGAGAACTCCGGGAGCTGTGAACATGCACTTGCCCAGGGGGATGCTCTGCGATGCCGTCTTGAACTTGTCCTTGGCGTCCTTCTTGTGGAATAACATCGATTTCTGCTCTTCTTCCTGTTGATTCATGATGGATAGGCCGAGGTTAGATAATGGTTAGATTATAGCTATGGATGGGTTATTTGTCTGTACTGGACTCACGGAGAAGGAATTTTTGATGTCCTGAGCCTGAGTCTTTGCATCCTGTTCCTGTTTGATCACTACCGTCTCTAGTTCCCCCGCACGGGTTGTCTGTGTCGCGAGGGCTAGGCTCAGAGCGTTGGCGGTCGACTGGAGAGCCTTGTAGTGTGGGTGTTGTTCGATAAGGTTGGGTTCCATCGCCAGAAGGGTTTTGAGGAGGTCCTTCTTCGCATTGGGAGCCTGGCCAAGTGATTCGAGCTGTTCCAGCTGGTTAATATCGAAGTGCATACTAGCCTCGGAGCTCTGGAGATTCGTGTCGGATGGCGACATTCGAGACAGAGGTCCCATGCTGCCGAATTGGGGAAAAGGGGACCCGAGTTGGAGGGACTGTTGGGTGAGGTTGTGGTTATGGGAGGGTGTAGGGTTCCTGCTCGGTGTCGACATAGACATGGGTCCGGCTTGGTATGGGTTCATGGAGTTGAAGCCCATGTGATTTGAGTTGAAGCCCTGATTGCTGCCGTTGAACATCTACGAGACGAGGGCTTCTTATCAGCCGTAGTTCTCGACATCGCGTGCTGGAGACTCACTTTGTTTGCGACTTATTCTTCTCGATGGGTTCGCCTGGTTAGTTGGGGTCGGTGTTGAGGGGTGGTGGGTTGGTGTGTGGTAGGGGGTTGTCATGCGGGTTCCTTCCAGGTATCTTCCCGTTTTGAACCTCGGCCGAGAGAGAGGGAAAGGATTCTCACGCCAGGACCGATGTCGACCGAAATGAGATGTTGCGTGGACCGCTCTCCTGCTTCCGTAGTCGAGTGTCGAGGATTGGTGGCGGCGGGGTTTGGCTTGCGTTGTACCGGCGTCCTTCCCCTTCGAGCGTGTGAGTCCTGCCGACCACCATCGTCCCCCTTCTCCTATACTCCTATCTTCTTACCTTTGGTGCAGAACGTCGTCACCAGCCTACACGCCCACACGCTGTTCCGTCGCCCGCCTCGTAGACCATCGCCATGAGCCTCGACAATTTCGAATGGCCGACCGTCGGAGCATCGTTCTCCGATTTCGCTCATGAATTGGGCGTGACTATCGACGTTCCGGACTCCTTCGATCATGTCGATCCAGCCGAGGGACCCTCGCCCTCGCAGTCCTGCCTTAACCTTCTCGATCCTAACGTGCGCCTGGCGTACAACATGGCCTACACGTTCGCCAAGAATGCCCATGTCGCTGGAGAGTTACCAGACTGGACTTCTGTTTACGTGAGTCAGCGGGATACCCGATTGATTTGATGCGTTGAAGTTGGTTGCTTACCTTCAAAGTAATCGCAGCTCGAGGAGTGCTTCGCCAACACCCCTTCGACGATCCAGGAGCGCATGAAGAACCATTTTGATCGGTACTTCCGGGATGTCCATGATCGGCTGGCCGTTTCCGCTAGCATCGCAGCCGCAGCCGCAGCAACATCTCCAGCGCCCGTTGACGCTGCTAACGAGACTACGAATGAGAAGGAGCCACCCACGCAGGATGAGCCGACCGGTTCACTCTACAGTCAGTCTTCGACCGGGACGCTGGCCCTCTCGTCGGACGATGACTCAGGGTCCGAGTACCATCCGGTTGACGACCCTCCGGTCGATGCGGCAGTTGTTTCGAATGATTCGCCTGCAGACTTTCCTTTGACGCAGACGGTCGTAGCCCGCACCCGGTCCGGACGCGTCGTGAGAGACTTGGGTTCTACAACCTCCTCTGCCGAGCTCCCTTCGCGTCGACAGCCCGCCCCTTCGTACAAAGTACGATCGTCGATCAACTCCCGTGTTACTGGTCGCGGCGGAGTGTCTAAGGGTTGCCCACAGCCGTCCGCAGGCGTCAGAGGATCGCCGAATCTTGGTTCCTCTTCTTCTGAACATCATCCATCACGTCACGGGCGAGCCCAGTCATCGCGCGGCCAGTCGGTGGTTTCTTCGACTACCGGACGCCTGTCGTCGCCTCCACGTGCTGGACCATCCCGCTCTGCTGCGCCGCTGGGCAATCCAGACGTTGCTTCCTCGTCGGATTTGTCTAGCAGGGTTGCCACCTCCGCTCACAGCTTCCCGGTCCTTTCTAACTCCGCCAGGGCAGTCCTTCTGAGGTCTGGACCGCTCTATCCCAAGTGGGAATACCTCGGACTGGTTCGGTGGGCGAAGGGCGGACTGTCCGAAGAGGTGCCGTTGACGTTCGACGAGGTTCAGAGGGAGACTGCGAAACCTCGCGTGGGTCCTGAGCGATTCCCGTGGCTTCGAGAGCGGTGGCAGTGTCGCCTGTGCACGAATCTTCGTCATGAGCCTGTGGGACAGACTTCCAACCTCACCAAGCATCACAAGAACAACAAGTGTTCCGGCCAGGTCACCAATTGACTTGGCGTACTCCAGTCTCCCTCGACTCCGTCTGCCTGTGCATACCCTCTTCCTCTACCGACGCCGCCACCGTCTTGATCGATGTTTGGCGCTTGACGATTTTGTGCTTCTCCATTTTCGATCTCCCTGCCGATGTTCTCTTGAATAGATCCTTATCTTTTTCTTTCTATGGCCTCTGGTCTGTTCCTGGCGGTCAAAGGCCTACTGTTAACGTCACGACAATGGTTAAAATGAGTGAGCGTAGGGGTTGTTCACAGTATCTGAGATACGGTTGCTCACTTGGGGATTTAGGAGAACTTCGGCGTTCTTGTAGATGAGAGACCGCCATAGAGGCCGAAATATGAGGTTGAGGAAACCCGATACTTGTTATGACAGAACTTATGTGTACCCTACTCTGGGTATGCTCCTGTTGGGGACCTGTCCCGTTCGTATCCACCCTCCTCGACGTGTCGACGCGTCGAATGAGCCAGAAAGGTATAAAACGAGCCCCGTTTTCCTGTGACTTGGCCCTTTTCCCTCTCCTTCCCTATCTCCATCGTCCTCTGCCTCTTCTTCTGCGTCTTCTGCCACATCTCCAACTCGCTCTACCACTCTTCATCCCTGCCCCTGAATAGCTTCTATCTCTCCACCACGCCATCCCTCTACCACACACTCTGACCCTAGACCTATACCCTCGTCATGGCTCGCACCAAGCAGACTGCGCGTATGTCTACCGGAGGCAAAGCTCCCAGGCCAGTACTGGCAAAGGTATCCGAAGCGGCAAAGCCTGCAGCTGGAGGAGGTTAGTCAGCTCATCTCTTCTTCAACGAGTTCGCTGTCGCATCGCTGACTCCTTTTCGATTGGTCCACTCACGATATAGTCAAGAAGCCCCACCGATACAAGCCGGGTACCATTGCCCTTCGCGAAATCCGACGCTATCAAAAGTCGACCGAATTGCTCATCCGCAAGATGCCGTTCCAACGACTCGTCAGGGAGATCTGCCAGAACAAGTTTTGGTTCTACGAAGAACTCCGTTTTCAATCGAGTGCCTTGTCCGCTCTGCAAGAGGCAACTGAAGCGTACTTAGTCGACTTCTTCAAAGACGTGTGAGTTTACATAGAGTGTTCCATGAGCTCACCGGTTGCACGGTACTGACTTAGTTCTCTCGCGCCTAACCAGTAACCTTGCCGCTATCCACGCAGGGCGGGTCACCATTCAGCCGCGTGACATGCATCTTGCTAGGCGTCTTCGAGGTGACCGATAGGGTTCTGCTGTACATATGTCGGTGGAGATTACGTGGATCGACGATAATCGTATTCCATAGCCATCTATATCTTAGCCGTCGCTATCTTCTCCGAGTGAACCGTCTGATGAGTCGGTGTACATGAAGTCGCTGTCTGATGACTCGTTACGTGCCCTCCTGTCCTGCTCGTCGTCGTTCTGCAATCGAAGATCCTCATCGTCGGCTTGCCAATCCTTTCTCTTGATGACGAAGTAGCGAGACCCTGACCGCAAGACACCGACAATCTCCTTTATGTCGCTAGCCTCCACCAGCGTATACGAGGCCTTCCAGTCTCCTACTGCAAAGGTCGGACGGCGATCGGTGACTAGGAATTCGCGTATCAGGGCGAGAGTCCAGACGGTATGGGTAGTCTCGACGGCCATGAACTCCACCACTTCGCCGTAGTCTACCGCTCCGTCTGTTCCAACGTACTGGAGGCATCAAATCGAAGAAGTATTGGTCAATTGTTCAATTAACTCTATAGGCACGCAGGTCCAAATGAGGGATACCGCACATCCTGCGACACTACTCACAGCAACCTTGGATGCGTCGTGGCGTTTGACTGCCAGGTCCTCGTGAGGTTCGATCCGGGTTGCTCGGACCGCGCCAATCTTCAGAGCCAGGCGCCCGAAGCGTCGAATGGCTATGATCGGTCCTGGGACGCCCCGCAAGAGCACAGTCTCTGCTTCCTCCTCAACGTTACTGAGAGGTAAATGACGGCGTACTATCTCAGTACCGAGCCGATCGTCTTCTGCATCGTCAGGCTTCGCAGGCTGTATGACGACTGCACCCTTTATCTTGAGAATGAACATGCGCGTCCTTTGCAGAGCCTTGTTGTCGAGAGCCGCGTAAGGCTGCTGGAATTGTTTCACGCCCTTCTTGATGAACCCAAAGTATCGCTCACAGGACGCTTGCGATGTGGCCTTCACGGATCCGATGGCGAGCATCTGATCTGCCACGTGTAGAAGCTGGTGCACAGATACCCTACAGAAGTGACCGTTCGGTTTGTTAGTCGAGACGTAAGAGCAATCGGATATCCGAATGTATACTCACGGCATCCTATCTAGCCCCTCATCGTTGCGGGCATACATGCTCTCCCATCCACGAACAAAGGTCGCGAACTTCCCTCGCATCGTCTCTATCTATTGACACATATGAAGAAGGTGAGGAAACGGTCAATCCCATACAAACCAGAATACAAGCCCACTCAGGTTGAATCGACTTAGACTGACCTCCTTCGCCCTAAGGCCTCCTCTGGTCAGGGCCATGTCGACAGCCTGAAGGAAAATACCCAGCAACTCTTGAAGCGCCGTAGGTGCCCCGATGTCGTAGAGAAAGGGTGGAATGAAGTGATGGAAGGCAGCGGCCCATTCGAAGATCCTATAATTGGAGTTGGCATTCTCATGGATGTCCCGCGGGGCCCCGGACATGAAGCAGGACGGGTAACGCAAATCATTGGCAGTCATGAAGAGGCCGAGTCGTTTTCGTTCCGATTCGTTCATACCGAACTGGGTTGGTCCTAGACGGTCTATTGTCTTCCAGGTCTTCCACATGAGACTGGGTACGTTGAGGTGGAGAAGGTGGAATGGGTCGATCGGGAAGAAATATGGCGATCCAAACAACCGAGAGAACGAAGCCAACGGCTCTTCAGGCTGGCCATTCTCACGCACGATGTTGGCCAACTCGGCCCTTCGACGACGTTGAGAACCTTCCAGGGCGTTGATAGAATCGATCCCTTCCTTGAAATGCTCTTTGGTACGGTGAGGTAGGTCGAGTGGGTCGTAATGGGTCGACCGGCGTTGCGATCTAGATGCGATAGTAACGATCGTAAGGGAAAGTACGCACTGTTACCGTCGTTGTCCGCTAACGTGGCTCGGATCAGACAATACCGACATCCTCGCGTACCGTTCCCACCTACGTGAAGGCTAAACTTCACCGAACCCTTCTGATCAGCGTAGATCCCCGCCAGAAAAACTCGAAGTCGAAACCACTCCTTGCTGACTCCGTCCCACGTCCAG
This sequence comes from Tilletia indica, assembly GCA_001689995.1. Lineage (NCBI taxonomy): Eukaryota > Fungi > Basidiomycota > Exobasidiomycetes > Tilletiales > Tilletiaceae > Tilletia > Tilletia indica. The sequence goes on from MAPW01000153.1 coordinate 8,094, forward strand.
GCCCCTCTCTCTTGCAGGTGAGCCAGTTCCGCAAAGAGAGGCCATAGAAAGCTTTGTATATCCTTCGGCTGTGTCGGTCCCGGAATCAGTAAAGAAGGATGATGGTGATGAACGGAGAACCGTTCGGAAGGAGGGAGATTGAGATTCTGCAAGATGACCGCCCACGCCTTTGTCTTGCTCTTGCGATTACCCACTAGTTGCGCGCCGTCGGTAGTGATTGCCACAACACAGTCCCGCTCCGCGAGAAGTCCTTTCTGCCCGGCCGGTTCGTACCCATCATGAAGGTCTCGGAAAAGTCGCTGATCAAGATCATGAAAATCAAGCAGGGAGTCGGAATCCTTCATCCTCCGGGAACGGTATCGAAGAGAACGGGAGAGTGCCGGGTCCGAATACATGGCCTGGAGTCGGGGCAGGAAGGGGATGTAGTTAAACGTCCGGACTGGCACCGCTCCACCACGCTTGTAACGATCTCGTTTGCACTCTGGGCACTTGAGAAGGTTCAGATGCGGACCGAGGAAAGCGACACATGCAACCGGACACATCTCGTATGTTTCGAATTCAAGCCCGCTCTCGTTCAAGGCGAGCTGTTGCGCGAGGTGCAGAGTAGGAATGTCCAAATTGCACCGACGTAGCGCCCTCGCATATATCTCGAAGTCTGGAACCTTGCCCTGTGTGATGACCCAGTTATTCAGATGATCGAGGGTTTCGAGCTCGTCGACAGAGTATTCTCGCTCGTCAGGAGGGTCGGAAGGTGGATCCTCTGGAACTACGAATGGGTGGTGCTTGATGGGGAACTCGGCAGCGAGTAGCGCTTGTAGGTTGTCGTTGCCCATATGATATCTTGAAGTTCGTTCGTTGTCTTCCCCACCCGCTCGCTCATCTCCCCGCTCTAGCCGGCCAAAATCTCGCTCCCAACGGGCTTCGTCACGGAAAAACTGGTGGCGAGCCTTCTCCTTTGTAGACAATGTATTGACGTCTTCTTGGGGTTGTTCTTGGGGTCGTTCGTCGGGTTGCTCGTCGGGTTGCTCGTTACGATCCAGATCGGCATGCTCATCGGGTCCTTCGCCATCAGGCTCAATGTGCATGGGATCATCGCCTACGCCATCATTGCCATCCACACGCTCTTCGACTCGAGCACCAGTCCCTCCAACAGCAGCATCAAGTACTGTAACCATAGGTTGCTCCGTCAGCTGAGGTGGTCTAGCCACTGCTTAAGTCATCTGTCTTAACTCACGTCCATTACGTCCACCGGGATGCCTCCCTCGGCCAGGACCATAGTCTGAGTCCGCTTGAGCGAGATTGTCCCGCAATGCTTGATGTAGGAAGTCGACGACAGGCCCGGTATCGTAAGCGTAAAGTTCAAACCGCCTCTGATCGGCCGAAATATGGTTTGCTCGTGTCCCTCGAGAACGCAGTCGCCGGCGGCCCCAGGGTAAGGTCGACAGGCGGTACAGTAGCAAACGACGCCAGGTTCCGCAGGCTCCATAGCCGGCGGCGCAGATCGAGACCCTGATGTGCCTCCGCCCGCAGCAGCAGCAGTCTGTCCTTGATCCGTTTGAGTAGATTGCATCCAGGTCGGTGTCTGTGGAGGCTCTACAGCACAAGCAAACAAAAGTAACTTAGAGTAAGTAAACATGCAGGGCGGATTCCATCTCTCGAGCGGCTGACCAATTACTCACTTGTGTGCGAAGTCGCAAATCCTGAGGGAAGTAAGAGCCAATCGGACGGCCAACCGAACAGAACACCTTTGAAGACAGCGAGAGTCGAAGCTCCTTAACGCGCAGCCGATGGAAAGGTGCAAAGAGGGGTAATAGCACAGCACCGAGCTGTAAGGATCCGAACCAGAAGTCTGCAGGCACGCAAGAGAATCAGACGGAGACAAGCCAAGTATGATACGTTAGCAGAGACGATTTCGCGCAGCGCTCATAAGCACACCACGAAGATCACAGAAGTCTGCAGGCACGCAAGAGAATCAGACGGAGACAAGCCAAGTATGATACGTTAGCAGACGATTTCGATCGGCTCATACAGCACACCATTTCACTCACGAGACAGATAAAGCGCACACGAAGATGGCAGACGTAGCAGACCGGGAGGATTCGCGCAGTTCGAGCGCCGGACGGATAGCTGTAGAGGAGGCGATGGTTTGCGTTGGGTCTGTGGTAGTTGAATAGAAGTATTTACATAGAGCTTAGGTAGAAGGTAGGATGAACCGACACAAAGGGACGATGATAACCATACGATCGGGCGGATCGGGCGTTCGCTTCAAGGCATCGCGATTCGAATCATATGAGGAAAGCTCGATCCCTCCAAGCAGCTAACCATATCCCGCCATAACCCTCATCACCTGCGCGACTGCCTTTTTCTTCACGACCACCACAACCACCCATGTTCGCCCTAATCTGCGCACATCCCTCTTCCATCGGCTTTCTACCATCGTCATACCGAGCTCAGAAGGATACCAACGACCCGTCCCAACAGAACAAAGTGAGTAGGGCGTCTTCCGGACTGGTCGAGGCCGTAACTGCAGTAGAAGGTACTGACTGAGCAACTCCATCCTTGTAGTCAACAGTCCAACTGCTCAACGACACGTACGGAGACCAACGATACCCAAACATTCCCCGATGAGCACGTTTTGCAACTTCCTTCGGGACCATCTCGAAGACGAGCTCGAAGAGGCTCTCAAGGAACCCAATCAGAGGAAGATCAGAGCGCGCATATGGGACATCATCGAAGAGCAGCTAGTCCGCGTGGAGAATATGAACGCGGAGATCAAAGCCGGCCAAGAGACGATTCGGTTCCTTCGAGCGTCGCAAACCCTGGATCCCCTCCAAGAAGAGCTGGCGGATATGCGCAAGGACAAGCTTGCGCTCGAGCAGGCCCTCCAATCAACCCGGTCGGAGCTCAAACGCCTCACAGCAGAACAGGACGAGAAGATCGCAACGGAGATCAACTTCAACGACCGAGTAGTAGGCATACACTTCCGCCAGAAGGAGCGCGCCATGCGGGACGACTTCCGAGAAGAGATGGAGGCGCTGGAAGGCCAATACAAGGACATGATGGATAAACTTCGCAGAGAATGCGAACAAGAGATCAAGGAAGCCTTGAAGCAACAGACGTCCGGATCAAGCGACTACAGCGAACACACCGAGAAGATAGCCAAGGTCCAACAGGAGCTGGCCCGGACGAAGAAGGACCGTGACCTGTGGGAACAGCAGGCCGAGCTGTGGCAGGCGGAAGCTGCAAGGTGGGAACTACTGGTCGAACAGACGCGCGCATCAGAGAGGAGCGAACCCAAGACGGACGACTCAAGGCCACCTCACGACCAATCCTCGACCTCTTCACCGCCTAGTAACTCAAACGCCCTGCCACGATGGGCCAGTTCTCCTCCCATTCTGACGGTTCTTCCGTTTGCAACATGGGTGGACATGGACGTCGATATGATCTCGGACAAGGCACTGGCACGAGCAAGTAGCCCGGTCATGAGCGCAACCGCAAGCACTTTAACATTAAGCACCAGGTCAGAACGCAGCTCCACTCGGCCAGAAGGAATCGCCAGCGAATCAGCACCCTTGCCAGAAGGAATCGCCACCGAAGCAGCACTCTTGCCAGGAGGGATCGCCGGCGAAGCAGCACACTTGCCAGGAGGAGTCGCCAGTGAAGCAGCACTCTTGGAGGCACTCTTACCAAAGGGAATCGCGATCGAAGCAGCACACTTAGAGGCAAACTTGTCTAACGCCAGGGACGAAGAGGAGACCAGGGGCATCCGAGCACGTACATGGGTTGGATGGCAACAACAGTCGGAATGGGCAATCATGGGACGTCCTAACTGAATTCCCCTACCTGCATTCTTCTCGAAAGTAGTGACCGATAACCCATGCGCAACATCGATATAAACTCGTATCTCTCCTCCTCGAAAGTAATGCATTCCAACGTCCTCAACGAACTGTCTCTCTTACACAACGTCTGCTATCCTCTTCAGCTCGTATGTATCCTCCCCGCGAGAGATCGCATGGCTAACCCAAGATCTACGTTCTTCAACTGAAGGAATCGTAACGCAAATACGTCGGATAACCTGCAAATCCGACGAAGATCCAAACCGAGAAATTTCCTCAAGGTCAAAACCTCTTTTCGTCATCTTTCATACTCTTTTTGTCTACTTCCCGAGAAGGCGACAAACCGGATTACCGTTTCACACTCATCTGATCATATTCTGCCATTTTATCACCATTTCATACTCATTCATTTTCACTGAGCCTCAAGCCTCAGGCCTGAGCGCCTGAGCTGTCGTGTCCCTGCATGTCGAAGAGGCACGCACTCAACTGCTCGACTCAAACCCCCTGACAACCACACATTTTTCTGAGCGCCTGTCTCCTGTCCTTTCACAGACAAGTCCCTCACCACAGCTCTCATACACTTGGAAATGCCGCGCAGCCTCACGTCTTTCCCCGCGAAGCTCACATTCTTGACAGCATCAACAAAAGCCGTTTCTCCCACACTGATGCCGCTGCAGACTTTATGCTCACCTTCTCAAATTCCTGACTGCCAGCTGCTTTCTTCTAGTGCAGTTCTCTCAGTCACTTTTTCTAGAATCGAGCTTGAATTTGGAAGTTTCGATGGGATCGAATGGCCTTATGAAAGGCTCGCACGGGACCGATTTATGCGCCTTCTTCCTTCCCCCTCCCTCCCCTTCCCTTCCTCCCCACCCCTTCCTTCCACTCCCTTCCTCCTCTACGACATCATTCTTGGCCCGCCCTGATCATTGCCCTGATCGTTTCCTCTTCCTCGCCCCAGTAGCCCTGCGTCTATCCAGGGTTGTCCGTCTTCCTACTCATCAATCTCGGACTTCACTACGGTTCCAGGTCAGTCCCTCTCTCAATCCTGCTTGCGGTGATACTCTACTGACCATATACTTCGCGTGGACAAACAGGACAATGAAAGGTCTCCGAAAGTCACAGACACTTGCAATCCTCGCAGCGGGAAATGGACTCAATTGGCCACGACGCGACTCTAGCGCCACCTCGACCACTTCGTCTGAGTCGAATTCAGGAGCCTTCTTCGGCGGCGTGCTAGGCTGCCCTTCGTGCTTTGGAATGGGCGATGCTGAGGAGGAGGACGATGTGTTCGAACAAGGGACAAAGCGACCTCTATTCAACACCGCCCAGATGGTCAGCAGCAACAGCAACACATCCATCGGCTCAAGCAAGTACTCCTCGTCCGTCGCACCGTCTCTGCCTCCCCTCGAGTGTGAAACGGTTCACATCACCTTCCGGCGAGACATCGTACTAGCTTCTCCATCTTCCTGGAACTCGTCTTCCTCTGCGGCGGCCAAGTTGGGCGCCTGGGCGGACTTGATCCCGACGCCACCCGAACGGTCAAGTTCCCGGACTAGCGCATCGTATCCAGTCATCAGGTCAGGCGAGAGGAGTCATCACCATCCGTACCAAACCTTGCACGCATCGGCTTCGACCTCGACTCTGAACTCGAACTTCGAAAGGGCCTCAACCTTGCCAGCCGCTATCAAGAACGCCTTTAGTCAAGATCTCCACTACTCTCAAACGTTCTCACCTGTCCAAGGCAGAGCGATGATCCTCCATGATGGCGCCTCATACAGTGGAGACAGCACGATGTCAAAGGATAACCTCCCTCTCGGTTCTTCGGCCATACTGCAGGCCAGCATCGCTGCTTCCCTCCCCAGCCCACTGGAACCTGTCCATGCACACGGCCGTCGTTTCTTGCAGGCCGTCCCCGCTTCGCCATCGATTTACGACTCCAACACTTCCGAACTCGACGTTTCCTGGCCTGTGATTACTCCCTCCGCGGTGAGCTCGACTGAGACCTTGGTGTCTTCAGAGCAAAAGGCAGTTGCCGAGCCCAGGCCGTCGCTCAGCGCTCCTCAAGAGTCCGACTACCCGGTGCCGCTCATACGCGGACCAGACTTCCTCGATGTTGTGTTGACGCCGCCAGCGACTTTCACCAAGTCCTTCTTAAACATCCAGACGAACTTCAGTCCCTCGTTCACCATCGAAGCAATATCAGCACCGGCCAGTCCGAATTCTGCTCACTATTTCGACAGAGGCGACTTTGGACCGATGGACAACCGGAGTCCGATGACACCCGCATCGCTGGACACCTTCAACACGTCGGGTACGCCCCTGATGGACCGATTCCCACGCATCGAAACACCTTCCCTACAGAGACGAAGGAGCTGGATACGTCCTTGCGACTGCTCGACCTGTGTGGCGCCAATCCCAAGAACAGCAAAAGTGCGCCTCCCCAGGTTGTCGTTCATAAACCTGACCCTGCTTTCCTCAGCCCAAACTGGACAAGTCCAGCAGCTAAAACTCGGAACGATAGTCTCCCTTCAAGCTCTGGCGCACGACTGGTCAACGAAGCAGGCGAGTCTCACCTATCCACCCCTCGATGTCGCATGGGCATCGTTCAGAGCTCCCTGACCTCAAGCACGAACTGGCTACTCCGGACCGCGATCCAAGCTTCTGATCTGGAAGAGTCGGAGGGCAATGTGGAGCGGGATGGAGAGAGTACTCCAAGTCGCAAGCTTGATCTGGACAACTTCAAGGAGGCTCTGGGTCGGCTGCAAGCTGCTGTCAGTGTTCCCCTGACTCGACAGTCGATTGATGGGTCTTCACTGGGGATCAAGGTCTCTGCTGATGGCAAGGACGACGATGGACCATCCCAAGACGAGCCGCAGGTCAATCCGGCGTTGTGCAAGCTTCTTCGCGAACTCGGTATGCAGCCCCTGACGCCTCCGCTCCGATCCAATCGACAATTCGATGCCGCGGAAGTCGCAGCTACATGGGCGGCTCGCTGTCGACGGAGTCTCTGCAAAGCCGTGCACAACAGTGGTCTGTCACCGGGAAGTCTTGTGAACTTCACAGCTCCTGAAAGCCGGAGCGAGCGGATACCTCTTCGGGCGTCCAGGTGGTTGAGAGCGAGGAGGATCAGGATCAGGATCGGACGCCTCGACAGCCGTATGTGTCGAACGCTGACGTGGAGGGCGAGATCGATAGTCCTGCACAGAGCTTCAACTTCTCAATCTGCCAGCAGACTCCTACACTGGATGACTTCCCCTACACACTGGCCATGCTTACCTCCCTCCGCAAGTACCGTCCTTCGAGCTTCTTCGTCCCGCCTCCGTCGGGCCATCTGTCGCGATTGGGGAAGAACGGACTCCTGAACGACAACCTGAGCGGCCTTCGCGATTCGACAGCACTTCTGGGTATTGGTCTCGGACTCGGAACGTCCGCTTTCGAAGCTCAAAGCCGCCTTTCGAAAGAAATCATCGGCGCCACCGCAGGCGGAGCAGACAGTATCTTCGAACTGTATGGCTCGCTCCCTACGCCCAGACTCGCCACTGGCCCTCTCCGCCGGTCCGCTTCAGACGCTTCTCTTCAGACGGTTCGAAGTGCAAGGATGTCGATGCGGAGGAGCTCGGGACTGCTGATGGCGACGCCGCGACTGGGCGGTGGTGGTGGCGCTTATGTGGGGGACGGAGGGTTGGCTGCGTACAATGGGGGTTGGAAGTGGAACCTCGATGCCCGCCGCCGGCGTGCCCGCTTCCGCCGCTCCCTGACTTGTCGTCTCGGCTTTCGCTCCTTCCCAAGCTGTCAAGAACGATCCTATAAATCAACTGAACAAAAACAAAAAGGTGAGCGAGCAGCATCAAAAGGTGATGTGCAAAATGACTGAGAACTGATCAGTATCTATCTAATCCCTCGTCTTCAGCTTCCTGTCTCATCGTCACCCGTTTCCCGTCGCCCTCCTGCGCATCTGTAGCCTTTCTGCTTCCATCCGACTAAGGATCCGCATACCCCACTCTCTTTAACAGCTTCATTCTCGATTCCGTCACCTGTGGTTTGCGCTCTTGCGCCTGTATCCTGTTGCCTTCCGTCCCGATCCGCAGATATCCCCCTACGCTCCTTGTTTTCTCTTGGCATCGCATCAGCCCGACCGTCTCGGTTTCCCCTCTCCTTGAACCCTCACCACTGTTTCTTTTAGTATCGTGTATCATCCGAATAGTCCCTCGCTCCTTCTTATGCCATCCTGTCGCATTCGCATTAGCTGCGTTGAACAGTGGACAAACTCAGCAATTGATCCTCCCGGCCACTCTCCTTTGCTCCCCCTGTTCGCCTTGGGTTCTGCTACGATTGAACGGTGGCTGAATTGCGAATGCGAGCGATGTAGTTGCCTTTTACAGATGGGAAGATTACCGGCTTACTTGCTTGTCGAGGAGGTCTTTTGCTTCGTTGATTTCTGAGTTTCGCAGAAAGGGCATTAGTATGTGTGGAATCAATGGCAGATAAAAGAAGGGAGACGGACTCACTACTTGCAAGGTAAGGTGCTCCGCCTCTGTCCGGGTGATTTGCGATCATCATTCTCCGGTGCGCATCCTTGACTCGAGCCTTTGTCAATGCTGTTTCTCTGTTATAGCAAAGATTCCAGATGTTTTCGATTTAGCTCTGTTCTGAATGTGGGCGAGGGAGAAGAACGGCACGTACCTCAATCCAAGGATCTGGGCTGCTTCCTTCTTGTCCATCTTGTTCTGGAATCCACCTTTGATCCATTTGCCTCCCGGCCCTGCTGCGGCGCTCGCTCGTGATTTCATCATGTAGTTGGCGGCGATTCCACTGTGTCAGGGAAAGAAATGGGCCGGCCGCGTATGTGAAGGCAAGGTAGAAACAGTCAGCCGGGCGCCTGATCAAACATGTGCAGGGAAAGACAGAACGTACGCTCCGATGAGACCTGCGCCGACGAGGATGGGCGTGGCGATAGGTCTAGGCAGCGATGCCTGGAAAGCGAGCGCTTGTGATGGACGCAGTGCGCCGACGCCGGACATGGAGCCGAGGAAGCGAGGTGCACCGAATGCAGTCGGACGCGGCCGCGCGATGCGTTGCTGCTGTTGATGCTGTTGTTGATGCTCCATCTTGATGCCTTGACTGACTGTGGTGGATCTCAGCTTCGAAATTTGGGTCGAGGTGGTGGAAGGAGTGTGAGACGCTTGAGACGCTGTAACTTCGGAAGTGGGGTCTCCAGAAAAACGCTCCGAGCAGGAAGATCTGAGCTTCACTCACTCACTGCCAGAATTTCCTTGCAGGGCTCGACCACAACATCCATCGTGAAGGCAAGTCTGGTATCAACACAGGAAGGGACATCAAAGCGTCGAGGTCTGCGTGCTTGGAAATATGCTCAGCAGAGGCTCCCATGTCTGTCGCGTGGGCTGGAGGAATGTCGCTCCCACCCCAGTCGCAGCGATGATACGGACACCATCGTTGGACCATGACCTTCGGAAGCTCTCAACACGAGACAGCACATCTGGCGCCGGTGCTCCATCCTTCGAAAGCCCTCAAGCGCTGTCAGGATCCGCCGGCTATTGGAGAAACTTCTCTTCATGCTCTCGAGTACGGATCGAAGACATGCCAGAAGCTTCGAGCAGCCAGGCTTCCAGTGCCGAACCTGACCTGCTTCCGAGCCAGGAGTTCACAGCGGAGGAGATTGCGCGAGGTGAGTATCATGCTATGGCGAAGACTCTTCGAGCTGCAGAAGGGAAGCTGATTGACTCTTCTGCACCCCACCAAACCGTGCCGTCGTGGTAGAGAATGTCAAGACCCCCGAAAACCGTGCCGCCCGAACAGCACGAAAGGAAGCGGCGAAGGTTCTCAGCCGAATCACCCGTTTCCGCACCAAGAACATGAAAGGCTTGAAACCAGCAGAAGTATACAAGCTCTTTCTGCAAGAGTGTCCGAATGACTTCAACAGTCTCCACCATCATCCCGAGCTCTGGGCCCGGCTGCTCAAGATGGCCTTCAAGACGCAAGAATCCGCATCCTTGCGGTTGATCGCAGACCATGCCATGCAGTGGTGCTCCCACCCAGCCGCTCGAGCTTTCGTAATACCGCGCACCTCAAATGGAGATGAGAAACGTTCCACCTATGCCGGAGTCGCTCCCCTCCCTACCACTACAAAGAGTCTCGAATTGCTCATCCGCAACATGCTCCAGGCTGACGAGTTCAGGCTTCAAAAGACGGCAGTATTACGACAGATCCTCTCCGAGAAGCAAGGAAACCCGAAAGAAAAGGTCTCCATCCGAAGCGAAAAAAGGTCTTCCCATGGACTCACCGCGGTGATGGGACGACTGGACACTTCAGACGTCCCTCCTGACGAGTTAACCGCTGCACAGCGATTTGCCTGGGCCAAGAAAATCAAGTCCGGGCCCTTTGATGGTGTACCACCCGTCAAAATCAAGCCGATCGCACCTGTCCGGTTGGAGGAAGTCTCGTTGGAAGCTTCTGTCGGCAAACGCTTCATCAAAGTACGGGAAAGGGAACTTGCCAAGAAAGCACGCCAGGAGCAGGAGGAGCTTCAAGCCAACCAATTGAGGTCGTTGCGTACGACCGCTTCTCGCGCGGAGAACAACAAGGAGGAAGAAGGCGCGTGGCCCGAAACGGCTGCGATGTTGATGCGCAGGAGGAAGACCCAGGGGGAAGCGCGCTGGAAACAAACGCTTGATCGATTCCGCGTTTGGGCCGAGACTGCCGAACCTCAAAGTAGACAGGCGGTGGAAAGGATCAGTGACCTTCTGAAGGATGCTGTGCTCGCATCGGAACATGCTCCGTCCAACACCAGCGAAGAAAGCGGCAAGCTTGCGATCCCTATCGAAACCGACAACGGGCCTATCCTCGACGAGTGGGATGAGAGCTCGACTCGACCACCCACGTACCTCCTGATGGCGAGTCTCAGACAACTCGTGCTCCGGGGGATCCGCGGAGGTCTCTCGCTTTAGCTGAGAACTACCTCGGATCTTTGCTTCGGGACGCCAAGGCAGGGACGGTCGACGCAGCTATCTGTTTCAGCGCCCATCCTACTTGCGACGACTCCGCAGAGCCGGTGCGATCACAGTTGCCCAAAGAGGCTGATCCGCGAAAGGAAGGAGACGATCCGAAAGTCAAGAACGTAGATCTCGCCTCGACACCTTCACTCTTCCTTCGCGCACAAGGACCGACATACAGCGTCACTGCTCCCATGCAACCGCCAAAGGGATACGAAATCCTGAATGCCGTCTTGCGAGCTCATCTTAGAGCAAATCACCCCGTCAAGGACATGCTGGCTACGATGCGAGTGTTGTGTGGTGTTCGCCTGAGCCGGGCGGTCAGGGCTTGGGAATCCATGCGTCGGGCCGAGGCCTCCAGGGTAGCAAAGGCGGTCAACAAGGGCTCAAGCGTGTCCGAATTACCGTTTGGCTTGCTTCGAGAGTTTGAGACCTTGAGGTCGATCCAGTGGGCGATCAAACACAATCGCGAGATTCCGGGTGACGAAGATTCGGAGATGCAAGGATCTCCTCCACCTTGGCGCTTGCGCGAACCAGCTCTTTCTCCAGCTGAGGCTGTCTCCAAGGCCACCTCGACGATCGAACTTTCAGAGCGCGTTCAGAGAGCCACGGCTATCCACTGCTTTCCGAACGAAGAGACGTTCCTCATCGTTCTTGAACAGGTGCGGAAACAGCGTGACAATATTGCGGATGCGATTGCGCTGATCGATGCGGCAATGTCGGTATGGGGTCCTCCTCAAGTACAACCAATCTTGGTCCCTACCAACATTCACCCGCGTTGGCTTGTCAGACCGATGTCGATGTCTAAAGAGGGGATCGATGAGCAAGACGACGAAGCAGTTCACTCGGATTCTCCTCCTCCTCCTTCTCCGACTCCTCCCGCTTATGATCCCTATCTCAAGATCACGACGGCGACGCTGCGCAAGCTCTTACGGTGGGCCATCTACTCTCGCCGAGAAGGGAACATGTATCGCGTGATGCAATCGGGAGAAGCTTGGATCCGACATTCGCGCGAGTGGCGCGCTGCTCTGCGAGGGGTCCCTGTCTTCACCTACCAACCCGGCTTAACGATCAAGGAAGAAGAGGTGAAGGAGTGGATGGCCTCCAACCTCGGTATTAATTGCGTACGACCACGTCTTGGGAAATCGCGAGCCGATCCGGAAGGAGCGGATGATGGGTCGCAGTCCTCCTCTATCTACACTTATACGGCGGATCCTCGCGGTCCACGGTTCTCCGATAATGTCGGACAGCTTGGCTTGGGCGAACACCCTCCGCGTTTGAACACGTGGATGTCGGTTGATGGTGGGGAGGGATACCTCGGTCCTGAGGCGACGGGCGACGAGAAGGCTCGATGGTACGATGTCCTGATCCGGGCGAGGAGTGTTCTTCAGCTTGTACCCGCGAGGAAAGATGGCGAGACGGCTTCTGCGGAGGAGGAGGAGCTGTCTCTTCTGGGGAGGGAGGAGAAGGACGACGAGGCGGATACGGATGGAAGTGCTGCGAAGACTGGAGGGCAGGATGGACCACCGCATTTGAGCTGGATGACCCGGGGACAGATCTCCGTCGTCAGGGGTCGACATCTCGCTAAAGCGCGTCAGGCGCTTATGGCTGCGTATGAGTCTTTGTATGTGAAACGAAGCCACAAGCGGTGGGAGCGCTGAGCCAGTTTTGGCATGCGCTGGAAATCGGTCGGGCGTCGACTCCTTTCTGTTATTTTGCGCGCCGATGCGAGATTGGCGAAGGGGACAGATAGAAGGAGTGGGTGACACGCATAGGTGGCCATAGGGGTGGATTGTGTAGAAAGGACCTCGAATGTACAATAATCCTAGTGTGCCCATTTGCAAAATTTATACCACCACCAACACCATAACCGAACCCACATCCCCCTTCCCAGGCCTGAGTAGTGCGACGGTGGCAAAGAGATAGATAATTAGCGAATTAATCCAAGTCCATCCTCAGGAGCATACCCGTCCAGGGCAAGTTTGGCCCGTGTTTATCAGGCACGTCGAATGTCCCCAGCGATGTAAATCCTTGACGTTCGTAATACCTGGTTTCGGGGGAAGAATAGGCTTTCAGTCCCCATCCGCAGAATTGCGAAGATTTGCCTCTCTTGCCTTCTTTTGCCCTAATGTACTTTACTCACCGAACGAGACCCCCTCCATTGCCGGCCCAGCAATCGACCAGGACGGTGAGTATGCCGAGAGTGCGGGCTTGGGAGACCGAGTGTCTGATGAGGGCTTCACCTGCTCCCTTGCTGAGTGCCAATGCGTCTGGTGCCGAGAGTGGGGTGGTGGTTGTGGAATCCGTGCTACTGCTGTCTACGAGACTGAGCGGATCTCGATGTGATATCAGGTAGTTGATATAAACGAATGGCCTTCCCTCTGGCCTTTTTTGGCCTTCGTCCCGTACTTCTGCATTCTCGCGGCTGTGGGTGTCGATGTCTTGAAGTTGTTGAGGCGTCACAGTCGTTGTTGATGTTGGGAAGTAGCGGGACAAGGAAGCGACCAGGTAATCGGGTACATGCGCCGAAAGACCAGCTCCAGCCACACGGACCTTTATCGGATCTGCTTGGCCACTCGAAGTCGGATCAGAATTGGGATGCAACATCTCAGCGACGATAAGCTTGTTCCAGTTCGTCTGAGTCGGAGAGCTTTCGGCCTCGAACACAGATTTTGCGGCTGTGGCTGCATCGACGACACCTTGGGAATCCTGATGCTCCCTTTCGAGGGCATGGATCTTATCGGACCGGACCAGGAAGTCGTGCATGTCTTTAACGACGGCTGGCTTGCTGGTGAAGGGAGTTGAGCCCCACTGGGCGCCGGAGCCGATAGAGGCGAGGTAAGGAAGAGCCGAGTCGAATGCTGAAAAAAACGGGGGGGTATGGAAAGCAAAGAGACAGCGGAAGGGGAAAGGGAAGCAAAGAAGAAGAAGGAACAAAGCAGACGAAAAGGAAATGTTCAGCAACAATCCACACATCCTTCTTGTTCGCCCCCTTCGCCAGAATCGCACCTGTCAGGACGAAGTGATCGTCTCCTCGCTCAAGGCTCGCAGGTCGGATGGAGATGATGTCTCCCGTCATTTTTACAGTATAAACAGCTCTCTAGAAATACCAAACGCACAGGACTTGGAGGAGAAGGAGAAGGAGGAAAGGAAATGGGAGAAATCTGGAAGAGGAGGACGTAGAAGAGAAGAAGAAGAAGCAAAGATGAGAGAATTGCGGAAGGCAAGGTTGTTGGGGGGATGGAAACTCGGCCTTTGCTCGCTCTTCCCGGACAGATTCCCGCATCCAATTGCCGTCTGTTCCCGGGAGAGCATCACTTGCAGCTGCGATCGCCCTTCCCACTTCCATGGTACTGACTACCACCGCTGCTCTCTCTGCCCCCGAGTTCAGCAATGGCGAGTACTTCCTACGCATCGGCCCTTGCTCGCCGACTCAACACAGCGCCGCCCGCAAAAGCTTCAAATCTGGACAACTGGGACGACGAGGACGACGTCAGCAACAACCATGACATCGTTGGACCCAGCAGCGGTAGCGGCAGCAAGGCAGAGAGCGGACCTGCTGCCCAGGTGAATGTATGGACGGAGCGAAGGGCTACCAGTGGAGGAGATCCATGGGCGAACGGAAACGGGTTGCAAGGACCCCAAGTAGGACGGGCAGTGACAGTAGAAGAGTGGAATCGAGCGTGAGTGTTGCTGAATGTCCCAAACCTGCGCCTCTTCCTCACAACTGAATTCCCGCTTTGACAGGAACACCTCAGCACCTCAAATACTGCTCGCGCGGAGAATAGCAAGTTCCGAGGGCCCAGTCGAGCAGGCAGGACGGAGCGGCGCATATCCATACGGCGAGCTGGCGTCAAATACTGGCACGACAGGTACCGGAACGTCCTCGGTCCAACATGCCATCCTCCACCCTACCACACCCCGAATCTTACAGAGACCGGCCAATTCGTCTGCACGTGGGGGCAGTGGGTCGGCCTCTCCTGCGCCGTTGAGTCCAGAAGAAAGGGCACAGGCGTTACGGGAGAGGGAGGAGAAGTATCGACTTGCCCGGGAGCGTATCTTTGGGACAGGTCCATCGACACCTACGGCAGGTCGCAGTGTTGCGGAATAGCAATTATTTTCAGCGGGAGCAAACGTTCTCCCGGCTTGCACACTCAGTCTGGTCCAGATGGCTGTGAGAGAAAGAAAAGGAAGTGACAAGGGGTCTTGATTGCGGAACAAGTACATTCGGTGATGGATTGAGTTTGGGACAGAAAGGGCATTCATTCGACCGGCTATCGGCCACCAAATCGATTCCCGCCAACTGCTACGCCCTCCTGTCCAACCATCATGCCAGCCCCGCCTTGTGCAGATCCTGCGGGCCCGTCCTGAGTTTGCAAAGGCATCGGCTTCCGGTATTCGAGCTTGTCGACGCGGACTTCCCCATTGATGAGTTGGTACACGTAAGTGACGACGAGCGAGCCTTGTATGTCGAGTACTGTTCATTAGCCAAAATGAAAGGGGGGGAGTCAGAGTGATTGTTCGCGCAAGTCAGCGCATGGTGGTATGGAACTCACAGGCAAAGGATGGAACAGGCTCAGCTGCTTGAGGTGGGACAAGAGCTTCCCGCGTCGCGCGCTTCGCTGCAGCCTCCTTATCCGCCTCTGCGTCCTTCGCCGGAACGGGTGCAGCAGCCTCTGCAGATGGCACGACGTCCTCGCCCTCAGCCTTCGAATCTGGTGTAGATTCTACTGCTTCGCCAGCCTTCTCGTCCTTTGATGAATCTGATGGTGCTTCCAGTTGTGGTTCTGTTTTCGCTGATGGGTCCTTTGCGTCCGGAACTTCCGCCGCCGCGTCCTTGTCCGTCTTCTCCGCCGCCGACGCGTCCGCCTCCTTCTCTACCTCCTCCTTCTCCCCATTCCCTTTCTCGACGTCTGCTCCAGCAGTGCCCTCCTTCTCCTTCTCAACAGCGTCTTCCGCGCCTTTAGCAGCCTCCTTCTCCTCCATCTCCCTCTTAGCCTTCAGCGCAGCCTCATCCACAATAGGCCACATACTACTCCACGCACCCGTCGCACTCCCCGGATTGACAAAGAACCTCCCTTCGACCTCAAACGCATCAAACCGATGCGTCCCTCCACTCAGGAGGATATCAACATCCATAGCCCTCGCAAGCGCCGCTAGCGCGTCCGCGTCTCCGAGTGGGATCACCTGATGGCCATGTAGGACGCCGATTCGCAAGGGTGGGTGGTGGATTGTGATGGATTGTGGGAAGTGTGGGTTCTCGTCGAAGTCGCCTTTGACGACGTGGACGTCGCCGGCGATTGTGCGGAGGTAGTCATAGGTCTCTTTGTCGCAGACGTTACCTGTGCAGATGATTTGCTGGATCTTGCCGGGTACCTGGTGATATTGGACACGGAGAGTTCAGCGCACTGTTATACGAAGGAGTTGAAGGATATGTATTGCACTTACCAGCAGCTTCTTGAAGCGGTGTGGGAGGTCGTGGGCCCGGAATGGCAGGTGAAGATCGCCTGTTGCATTTTTTCAAAGCGTGACTGCGTCAGCAAGAGGTGCGGACGGGTACACAGCGCAAGGGGAAGGACTCACCGATGACAAGGACGAGCATGGCTTACTAGTGAGGGGGAACTTTCTGTGCTTGGGATTGGGCGATGATCGTAGTCAAGAGGAAGCAGGATGCACGGCCAATGCGCTGCTCCGACTTTCCCATTTCCTGCGAGTGCGAATCCTTTTCCATGGCATATTCTCTCCTCATCTCAATGCCAGACATCGCAGCCATCGCAGCGCAAAGGACGAGCACAAGATACAAGAAGTGCAAGTGCGAAAAGTCCTTTGATTTCGAGTTGTATATCCACAGAAGGGAAGATGGTAGATGGTGCAAAAGCCTGCGAGGCGGGAGCGCGCGAGAAAGAGAGCAAAGAAATGGGGTGACGTTCCGAGTGCGATGCGAGGAAGTGGCAGACCATGGGATGAGGATCTCTGACTGCGAGCCTTTCCGAGATTGCTGTGGAAGTGTGTGTGTGATGAGGCCGGAAAAATCCCCGCTCAGAGGAGGACAACGACAGACGCCGTCAAGACGAGGACAGCAGTAGACGCTACGCCGACACGCGCTGCGTACCAGGCGGCGCTGTTACCGGTATTGCCACCTGTGTTACCGTTGCTGTTGGTGTTGCTGTTACCGTTGCCGTTGCCTGAGGTACCTACGGTGTTGCTGTTGCTGGAGGATCCAGTCCCCGAGGAGGCAGGCGGAGACAGAGATGAGGTAAACATTCGTAGACTGTCGATCTGCCAGTACGCGGTGGAGTAGCTACTGCCGTTGAACTGGAAAGAAAAAAGATGAAGGTAGGTCAATCTGCCGATTACGCTTGATGGTCAAGCTGTGTTGGTACATACTGCAACCTGATCAGTTATGGCTCCGTACGTTGCGGCACAGTTCCCGCTCTCGTTCCACTGCAAGAGAGAGAGCTTCGTGAGTAACACTTCAGATCGCGTCACATCCAAACGAAGCACTACTCACCGTAGCAGCCGCCCAGTCGCCCGCGAGCGCGGTGTTGATAACAATGTTATGCGGACCAAAGTATGACGCACACGTATCTGCCACATCAAAGTGCACAGCCGGCGTCCCCCACCCAGAAACGTCAACTGCCTTCGAGCTCGCCCTCAAGTCAGAAGGCACTGCGTCAGGTTCCCAATACCAGACTGAGATCCCTGAGCCACCAGGTGACAGATCGCGGACCAGGGCGAACATTCCGCCTTTGTTCCTGTTGAGGGGGGCGCCCCATGTCGGTGGGTTAGAGCCCATCATGACGCGGCAACCTGTGTTTTCGGCTGTCTTGCCACTGCAGTCGGTGTACTGCACCGTGGAGGAGGACAGCTGGCTGGAGATCTTGGACGGAATCGTGCAGCCGGGGTTGGTGTGCAGGGAGGCCAAGTTGCCTGGGAATTGGTCATTAGCCTGTGGACAGAAATGAGACAATAGCTGTCAGCCTTTTACTATGGGTGGACGTGGTCCTCCAAATCGATTCTTACATTCTCCACGATATCAATTTCGCCTCCAGCAGGCCATGCGCCTGTGTCGTAGTCGACCGTAACCTGTAGTTCAGGAAGAAGCACATGAAGTGTTGAGCGGAAACAATCCACTCCATACCCGCGCAAACGCGCCTTTTTGGGGGGTTCCAGATTTGAGTACGTACCGTCCAGAACGCAGGCCAGACCGAGCATCCATAAGGAACGTGCGACACATTCAGAACGTAGACACCATCTGACCATTGATCTTTCGACGTGATTCGGACACTGCCGCGACCTTCGAGCGCAGTGGGAGTTGTGTCCACGCGTAGAAAGAGCGAGCCGTCGCGGACTTCAGTCAGATTGGCTTTCATGGCGGCGCTCTGGGAGAGGTAGCTGTTAGGTAAACGGGAAGGAGGGTCGATTCCGAGTTCGTTGAGGGCACGGCTTTCGAGAAGAAGTGCTCACTTGATGAGACCATGTGCTGTGAAATAAGAAATCCCAAACGTCAGCACAAAGGAAGAATCAAGCGAGGAACATGTAGGAAAGACTCACTTGGGTCAGGTTTTGTGTACCATTCGAAATCAGAAAGAAAGTCGTTCGGATTGTAAGTCTTGTTGAGCGCGAAGGACGTGATGGCGGCTGTGATTTCCTGAGCGAGGAACGCGGCTGTGGCCACAGCGATGGCGGAAGATGACCTGAGCTTCATGATTTGGGATGTGGGTGTGAGTGTCTATATGTCTGTGGAAGGAAGGAGACAGACTGACAGGGGGAAGAAGAGATAAGATGGTCAGCAGTCGTTGGAGGGGAGGAAGGAAGGAAGGAGCAGAGGATGGTTAGCGATGCCTTTATATCCTCCGCTTTAAAACGGGCCAAGCCTCAGCTGTAGCGTCAGTCAGTCAGTGCGAGGGTGTTCCAAAAGTGTGCTGATGTTTTTCCTGAGTAGTGGCTTTGGACTTGTTTCGTGCGCGGCTTGCCTCGTTCCGCCCCTGCAGCTGCTGCCCAGAAGAACGACACCAGCAGCGCATCAGCGAGTGCAAGCCAAGCAAACCGACCGAGGGGACAGAGAAAGTGTCAAAGGCAGGAACGTCAGTCGGAGCCGCCAACCTTGTTCCTTCTCCTGCCGTTTGGCTCGCCGTGCTCAGAACGACGCTCGGCCAAGTGATTTTTGTCGATCATTTTTCTCAAAATTTAGGGCCAGTTGTTTCAGATCCACGTGAGTCGGCTCCCATCCCCAGCAGCTGAGTCAGTCTTTCCTCGCTGATGACCTCACGATCAGGCAGTTGGTATAATCCTTTCCTCTCTACTTCCTTTAAAGATGACCTCGAGCTCCAGCTGAACTTCTTGTCTGTTGCAGTCGTTGATGAGAGCAGTTTCTTCAGTTGCTCTTCTGGCTTACTCTTCTGCATCAAATCGTCTTTCCAGCACTTCTCTTCGATCGACTCATCTCCTCGCAGCTCTGCCTCTACGCCCTTACCCAACCTATCTCCATCAACGCCTTCAATCATCGGCCGCAAGTATGGACTCTCCCCGCCGCTCACCCCGCAAGAGAACTGCAAGCGAAGCCTTGCCTACACCCTCGCCCTCTCCCAACAAGCCCCAAACTCGCAAGCGGCAGACTCGTTCGACTGGGTCAGACGACACCAAGGTCAAGCAAGAAGGAGCATCGCCCTCTACGTCCGAAAGGAAGCCCAAAAAGGCAAAAGTCGAAGCTACGGACGGCTCGAAGTCAGAGCTTTCGACCAGTCCATCGAAGTCTAAGTCGAAGTCAGCTACAGCTCTCGTAGACCGAAAGCTCGCCGCCCTTCGAACTTCTCTCCAACAGGGTCCCTTCCCAGATTGGCCGCTCCCGACCGCCGAAGACGCAGAGCGAGTAGCCTGGCTTCTGGGTGAATATCACGGCTTCTCACGGCCCGCGGGAGGGTCTGGTGCTGATGGTTTGCCCAAGTTCGTCAAGCGGGAGGATAAGGTTAAGCGCGAACAGGAGAAGGGCGAGCGTTATGGAGGATGTGGAGACGTGCCCAACGTTCTGTGAGTCTTCACCTTTCTCACCCTCTCTGAAAGAGCGGCCTTACTTACTTCCCAACGAGATCTTGACAGTGACGCAACGGTGAGGACGGTCCTCAGCTGCAATACTAGCAATCGCAACTCGACCGCTGCCCATAAATCACTCGTCAGTCGGTTCGGAAAGCATAACTGGCAAGCTGTCCTGGACGCCCCATACGAAGACGTTGTCGACGCACTCCGACTCGGTGGGCTAGCCAACACCAAGGCTCGTACGATTCAAAATGTGAGCAGACTCTGATTCTTGGCTTTCTTCTCCTCCTTCGAGCAAATCCTCACAGTGCTGATCTTTGTTCGGATGGCTGTGTAAAGCTTCTGCGTGAGACAAAGGAGAGATACGGTGTTCTCTCACTCGATCACTTGCACGACGCTCCAGACTCACAAGTCATGGAGGAGCTCGTCTCCTTCAAAGGAGTCGGACCGAAAGTCGCTTCCTGCGTCCTTATGTTTTGCGTCGGATCTGTCGATTCGATGGCTGTGGACACCCACGTCTATCGACTCAGTCGCGCCCTCGGGTGGGTACCCGATAAGGCGAATCGTGATCAGACTTTGTGAGTTTTATGGAGCTATCATCACCCTCCCAAAATAAGGATGTCACTGACATGAGCTTCTAATGTTCACATCGGGTTTAGCTACCACCTTCACGAACGCGTACCGAGGGATCCAGCTTGAATGCGAGTCAAACTTGCGTTGGATAAAGCAGCTGCATACGAGCACTGATGTCTGTCGTTCAAATCTATAAGCAAAGTAAATTTGAAGGATCATCTAGAGATCGTAAGAAGGGCTAAAGCTGGAGAAAGGAGCGATATGGATGGCTAGAGAGATTGAAGAGGCAAAATAAGAGTCCAGTGATGAAATAGTAAGTCGATGGGAGCGAAGGTCGTGAACTGAGTTTGATAATGGAACACATCTTGAACTGGTCGCATCTTGTACACCTCAAGCAGGAGCAGCGGTAGGGGCTGCAGCAGAAGCAGAGCAGGAGAGCCAGCTGGTTGAACGGGGTTCTGCTGAGGTGGGCCTGAAGGTACCTTGGTCCCATTCAGACGTGCAGCCTTCTTCTTCTCGTACGCTTCACGAACGACGGTCCGGATCGTCTCGAGGCCCTCATGCTGGCATAATGCAAGGGAAAAGGAGAGAACCAGATCAGCGCCAAATCTCAGGGACCCGAGGTATTGTTCCCGAAACTCACAGTATTCGCCTTCCCCGTCTTACGAATCGTGTCGACCTGCTCCTTCGTCCAGCACAGATTGTAACTACTCGAGAACGGCGCCGTCGAGGGATCATAATCCGGCTGAACCTGGTTAGGCAACAGCGGCAGATACACCAACGTCGCCGGATGGTCCGGAAGGGGCACATGTCGTTCATTGTAGATGATCCCATCCTTCACCTTGTAATCGTCCAGATCCCACTTCTCCAGCGTACCCGCCGCCTTCTGACGTTCCCATTCTGCCATTTGTTCACGGCCGACGGGACGCGCGTCGAGGACTTGGGCGTAGCGGCCTTTGAAGCGGTCGGCGATCTCGGCTGCGGTCAGACTGGGAGGTTCCTTTTTGACGCCTTTTTCCTTTTCTTCTTCTGTGAGTTCGGGGTGAGGTCCGGTAAAGGGGCCAGTTGGACACGAGGTTGGATGTCGAGTCCCTTCTCTGTGCCACCTTCGTGAATACGGTCGAGAGCTGCGCCTTTTTGCACATCACTGGAGGTAGGAATGGAGAGGGTTGTTAAGGAGATTGTTCAGCTGAGCGTGAGTCACTGGTCTGGAAGCTGGCCTGGATACCTACGAAGAGTAGTCTCCGAGTAGCATCACATCGACATTGCGGTGTGGGCGGAAGAACACGTCTGTGGGGCGTCGGGTAGAACGAGGTCAGATTCACTCTCACAGCCAGGGAAGGAACATGAACTTACATGTTGGCAAGTTGTTAGACATGCCAGCGTCGACCATGTGCACGCGAGGAGAGTTCTGCAAGATACAAGGAGAGAAGGATGAGCGTTCATGAATAACAAGCAAGACACCAGGGAAGGAAGTAGCTCCCATCTTGTTGCTTACCTCGAAGCCCTGGTCGAAAGTGTGCATTGAGAACGCTGCTGTCAGCTCAGGCAGTCCGCTTTTCCGTCATTCAGACTGCCAACGCTTCCCAGAAGAACTCACCTGTCCTCGTCCGATTTCCTTCTCGGCGCCAAAGAATGGGTTAGGCTCGTTGACAGCGTGCACGGGGTCTGCCCAAGTTGTACGAAGAATCATTCAGTGACGAGAAGAATCTACGAGTTGGGAGCAAGGGCGATAACTCACGGTGGCTCCGCAGACGCTCCACACCCTTGGGATTCTTCTTAGCCCAAGAGTCGGACCACTTCTGAATCTGTTCATTTGCAGGTGGGAAAGGTTCCACAGTTAGCATGTCATTCGATACTAGTTTTCAAGAGCTTCCGAGGGGAAAGCATGGATCATAATCCCTACCTGATTCCCAAACGCATTCTGCGGCAAATTCCGTGCCAACGTGTCCAACCACGCCGAAAGGGGACCAGCAGGAGCCGACGTAGCAATACCGAGCAGAAGCGACAGATGACGCTCGGGAAGTCGATGTTTGATATCGGAATGTCCTCCTTCGAAGTATCGGCCGAAGGACCAGGTAGGGACCCAGCCTTCGAGCTCGTCACAGCCTGTTTCGAAGCAGTTGATTTCGAACCATTGCCACCTGGATATGGAACGGAGATATGTGAGGAAGTAAATGGTCAGCGTGGGTTGGAGCATGGGGCGGGGAACTTGTGAGGGTTGGGTCGTACCAGGCGTTAGCGCGCTCGTGCTCTTCGCTGCCTGATGAGGACAAAGTCGTAGGTCAGCAAATAGTCAAGTTTTGCGCGCACTCGTCGTGTAAGTGACTCACTTGATCGATCTCGTCGAAGGGATCGTAGGAGACTGGAGGGATGAGGTCGAAGGTGAGCAAGACTTGCGATGAGTGAAGCTAAGACGGAGAGGACCAGGACTCACCTTCCAGTCTCTCCAGGGCCGCTCATGCCTGACGGCAGTGAAGATGGGAATCGGCGCCAGACCACGATCGATGCCTGTCGTCTGAACGGCATTGGAGAACTTGAACCACTCATGTTTGAGCGCAGGCAAGACCTCACCCAGATCGCTGAGTGGCTCCTGATCATCCTGCACCTCAACACCAGGCTTGACGATGTGTTTCTCGACCGCTTTGGCTTCTTGCTCTGGTGTTACCTTGGGTAGGACGATCTTGCCTGTTTCGGGGTGGGAGCGACTGAGGAAGATGTGTGTGTGGTGAGGGCGCCGTAGAGATCGAGGGGTGTCCAATGTACACTCCCTGCCCGCATTTTCTGGAGGATGGGTCCGAGTTGGAAGTATATGCCTTTGCGGAGCGTGCTACGGCATTGATGGCAGTGCCGAGAGTGGATGATCGGCGGAGGTGTGTGAGAAGTGATCGAGTAGGTTGCCTGCGTGTCCTTGGGCGATGGTGTAGAGTCCGCCCAGGGACCAACAACTTCCACTCACGCCCGCCGCGTAGAAGACAAGATCCCAAAGCCCATCAGCTTCGTCCTGGAGAGTCTCAATAAGGCGAGATAGCCCAGACAAGCTCGATAGCCTCCACCGGAGCCGCCGACTGCTATCACGGGGATGTCGTCCGGGTGGATCTGCTCGTCGTCGGGCAAGTGGAGGAATCGCTTGAGGGCTCCGGAGGTGAGGATGTGTTGTTTGCGGGCGGCGATGAAGCTGACTTCTTCGGGGCTGAGGGAGTTGTTTCGGCGCAGATGGGCATCTTTGGTGAGCTCTGGGTGTCGAGATGCGTCGGTGAGGTCGAGAGTGACCTGTGGGTATGTCATTCGATGTCAGCGCAAAAGACAGCATTTTGGAATGACGAGTCGGGGGCTATCACTTCACTCACCTCCTTGTAGAGATGAACAAAGTCTGAGAAGCGATTGACGCCGTTGTGGAATTTCTCGTTGACCTTGCTGCCGAGAGCCTTGAATGAATTCGTCAGAGAGTGCATTCCGCTTCCGGCCTTATGGTCCTGTCCATCACGAGCCTGAGCATCAGAATCAGCCTGGTTCCGTGCGTGTGAATCGTTCTTGACAGAGGAGAAGAAGCTCTTGATGCCGTGAGGTTGGGACTCGTCTCCCTCGGCATGGGCGGAGTGAGTGGCACTAGACCAGATGCCTGTCGCTCGTCGGGCGTCCTGTTCGTTCTGGTGGAGACCTGTGTCTTCTGCGGTGAGATTGCGACTGTTGGAGTGTAGCATGTAGTGAGGCAGCCATGAGGAGGATGAGGAGGAGGAATCCCCAGGGTTAGGGTCAGGCTTTGCAGCACATGACATGACTATACTATGCTAATAGATGATGATCTGTATCAGAGAGGAGCGAGGTTGTGAGCTGGGATGATGTGGTCAGGCGTCAAGCTGGATCTCTTAAAGGTGAGTGCGCACAGTCCACCATCGTCTGTAGTCTCACGGTAGGGGCAGAGCTCATGCCGCGCCCGGTCAGTAGCATGCTGTGCACGCGGAAACCACTACTGATCCTCCTATCTACTACTGACAGTCCGTGCTGGGTTTGAGCGAGGTCAAGAACGTGCTGATGATTCACCGCCTGCCAGTGCTAAAACGAGCTTTAGATAAGAGCTATCTTATCTTATCTTATCTAATCATCTCCACTGGAGCTTTGAATAAGACTAAAGACGCCGAGTTGTGTGGATGGGGGCCTCGGAGCCTCCGGATGGAAGAGGGAGAGATGCTTGGAAGAAGATCCTGGCTTCTTTTTGCTTGGGCTGCTTGGAAGGAACACAGGCAGAAAGAAGCAGAGAGAGAGAGAGAGAGAGGGAATGGTCATGAGATCAGCTTCCTTTGTGCGAGGGTGCTGGGAGAAGAGTGGATGATATGTTTGTGCGAATGGAGGAAATGAAGTGACAAAAATGAGAAGGTCTGCTTCTGCTGGCTTTGGAAGCTCGTACCTCAGCCAGATGGACGACCACCATCACCCACGACCTTCCTTCTCGCCTTTGCTTGTTGTCGCTTCTGTGGGTGCTTTGGTCACTGCTCTTCATTTCTCTTCTACGGCGAAGGCCAACTGTAAACTGCCTTTGCATCGCGACCCCCTCCAAGTTGCCATCCAGAATCGTTCGCCTGGCAAGCAGCATGGACAACACCGGCAATCCCCACGGCACGCTCACGAACAACTCATACTATCCATCATCGCCATCCCACCCCTTCCTCACACCCCGTGCCCCATCCCTCACCCCTTCCCATGGTCCATCCCGAACCCCTTCCCGCGCTCCCTCCCACACTCCATCCCGTACCCCTGCTCGCTCTCACATGCACTCCCATCCCAGCCCATCCACTCTGCCCTACCATCGACCAGAAGGTTCAAGTAGGCCGATATCCCAAAGAATGGCACCAAGATCAAGCTCCGTCTCATCATCATCATCATCACGCCCAGGCCCCGGCAAATTGACAGCCGCAAAACTTCAAACCGTCACCCGAGTCAATGGTTCCGCCCACAAGAACTCGAGTAACGGTACACAACGTGGATCCGAGTAGTAGTGTCTGGTGATGGTGGGCGCCCGGGGGGATGGGTCGCCTGAGGCCTACGCTGTTCGACCAACTGCGCAGGGCTTGGACGATGTCTTGATTCTCGGTCCACCGGAGCTTTGAAGGGGGTCCAACTCTCTGCATCTTCTTCCCGTTCTTCCCTTTGCTGTCACTTCCCTCTCGCTGACTCAGGATCCAAGGTACGGACCTCCCCCCCCCCCCCGTCTTCTCCTTTGCTTCCTTTCTTTCTTTGCTTCCTTCCCTCTGCTTCCTTCCTCCTCATCGGCGTTGCTATCCCTTTTCTCGACCTTGATCATCTACGGGACGCACTCGACTGTGATGTAAACGATATGTCACCACAAATGTATCTTCTTGCCTGACATGTAGCTCCTCGAACATCTGTGACGGGAGGGTTCTGTCTTTCGCGCGCGTCTCGTTGGTCACAGCAAGGGGGAAGGGAAGGAGAGATGGTCTTTCGCAACCCTTCTTTACGAGAGTGGAGGTGGTGGCAGGACACCCGTCGTATGCCCATTGAAAAGCACGTCCCGCAACACCGTCGAGAGCAGGCCATGCTCAGCTTCGTCGCAGATCTTGTGACTGATAGAAAACAGGGAAACGAAAGGTAAAACGTGGTCAGCCAAACCCCTGTCCAGTAGATCTCCAAATCGGTAGGAGAGAAAAGAAACGTACCTATCACGCGCAGCCTTGCCCAGCTTACTTGCGTCCTCCCGCTTCCTGATCTCAGAAAGATGCGCCTCTACACGGTCCTTGTAAGCCCGCATCTGCTCCTCGGTAAGCTCTCCCGGTTGCGAGCTGGCAGGACCGGTACCAGCGTTAGCTCCTCCTCCCGTGGTCGTCGTGGTCGAAGCAGATTGAGAAGCGGCGCCGCCCGCCTCCGTCTTTGAGGTCCTAGCCCGAGCTTTACCCGCCGCCCGTCCTTCGGTCTTGCTCGAGCCTGCACTGGCATCTTCCCCACCGGTGATAGAAGCGGTTAAGGTAGCACCAGCACCAATCCGTGAAGCCGCACCGGTCGAGAGAGCCAAATCAGCCGTAGTGATACTAGAAGCCGTAGCACCCGACTGGCCACACCCTGCCTTGCCCTCAAGAGCTGATCCGCCACATCCCGGACCTGCCCAATCTCATACCGCCGATTCGAGAGCAAGCTTGAACTGGAGAGGGTGCTGACCCAGTACTTGTTCTACAGTAATGCCAGCAACTGGGTATCGAGCGTGCTTTTGAAATGTTCGACTTCGAGTGGGTAGTACTGGTTCGCATGGACTCCAAAGTCTTCAATCTTGCTTTGAGGAACGGAGATCGTTCCTCCTCCTCCCCCACCTCCGCCACCACTTCGATCGGCAGGTGGGGTGTATCCTTCTGGGTAGGTCCGGAAGGCGTCGATGTCGACTCGGCCGGCGGACATGGTTCGGTTGGGGTCGATGACGACGGCTACGAAGGGGCCTTGGTGGGTTTGATTGTTTCGTTGGGTGTCGACGTCGATCCCTGAGAGCCAGCAGCCATAGCCTGGGTGAGAATGATACCATCCCACAGCATTCTCGAAGCGGCCGACCTTTTGAATTCGAGGTTTAAGGGTCAGCTAAGCTTATTCCTGGGGGGGGGGGGGGGCGGAGGGAAGAGGGGAGGAGATGATGTACTCACAGTCTCGCTGAGCTGGCTGTACTGGACCATATACTCAATGGCCTCATTCGCCGCGCTGACTCGAGTCTCAGTGCCCTGGACAGGGAGCGCATACGAATCCATGACATAGATCGTCCTAGTCTCCGATCAATCTTCCCCTGCATGATGCCCGTGACCTCGTAAATGCCACCCGAGCGAGCATGCATGACCATCTTGATGAGTGCTACGGCTGAGATGCGCACGCGACGGAAGTAGTGCGGGTCTTGACGCCAGGGAGCATCGGAGAGGATCTTGCGCTGTTCGAGAGCGTTGTAGTGGAAGATGCGGTCTATGGTGGGGTCGAGGGTTGTGACTGCGTTGGCGAGCTCGAAGGTGCGCTGGGCTGTGGACGATGCTGCTACCCTGCGCTGAACGAGCCTGGCTGTGCTTCTGTGGACGACATCTCTATTGCTTGATGTGGTGGTCGTCGGTGGGAAGCTCGAGCTCATGAGGAAGTGGCTCGAGCTCATCCCATCGCCTTTCCATGCAGAGGACCATCACCTTCACCCAGCATTCAAGCACACGGTCTCAATTGCACAACATTCTCAAGGTAACAGCGCGTTACGCTTCTCGAGCTCATCATGAGTCTCCTCGCCGACGCAGAGTGAGTTCTTCTGGGTCCTGCTGCATTCCATAGACTGATACCGCTGACCCATTCTGCTTCCTTTCTCACAGCTGGGTCACACACTCGCTCAGGGTCGGATACCTGCGCTATGTCGATGACCACTGCGCAAGGCAGGTCATCGAGCTCCCCTTCGAAAGCAGTGACGGCCTCGATCTCAAGTCGGCTGATGGCATAGGCGAACACCACTACCCATATGATCGAGCATATACCTCCGCCCGTCGGAAGCTACTCCTGCACCTGTTTCTCTCGCTCCCGCTGTCAGTCGACCAAGACATGGTCCTGGGTCAGCTGTGATGGCCAGTCGATCGATTGGACCTATGGGCATGCGAGGACGAGGTCCGGCTGGTGGGGCTGGAGGTCCCGGTGGAGCGGGAGGTCGAGCAGGTGGACCATTACGCGTCGAGGTGTACTTCCCCTTCGCAGACCGATCCACCAACACAGCAGAAGCTGCTGCCGCCTCCTCCTCAGCAACTGCGCCGGATCCATCTTCATCCCGCTTAGGGCCTGTACGGTTGAACCCTAAAGCGGGCAGTATGACGCTCTCGATCAGGACCGACGCCAAGATGGAGGAGGTCATTGGATATGCGCTCTACTGCTATGTGGACGCTAAGTGGAGTCCTGCATTGGTTGAGGTGCCGGATTGGGCACAGGGAGATCAGGATGAGATGAAGTTGACTACGTTGGGCTATTATTTGAGGATAGTGGAGGATGGGGAGGTTGATGATGATTTCCCTGCGCTCGATCGGTCGTTGGTGGTCGGGAAGTTTGGTGGGGATGAGTTTGCGGTTTGCCAGGCTTCTGCCAAGCAGGGCGAGTTTTCCTTTTCACGAAGCCAAGGGTTGTTCCTTCAAGCTAAGACTGACTTATTCGATTATTTTGTGTGCCTACAGTGAAAGAAAACGAAGTCACTTTCGCACCCTTCAGAGCGTCCCGCCAGGCCGCCTTGGCAGATTCTCTAAAAGCCATGTCGAAGGCGAAGGCAGCAGAAACGTCCGAAACGAGCTCAGACCTACTCACCGTTGGACCCGCGCCAAACGGATCGAGCATGTCCAGCAATATGACAGCGCTGACTGCAGGCAAGCTTAGCTCAACTACCGGTGGTCCCATCAACTCCTCCAGCTCGGTACCCGGTCCGAACGTTCCTGGCGCAACTGGGTCGAGCGCTGCGACGAGCACCCTACGATTGTTCAACAAGGCGGTGGTGGAGGAGCGGGAGGGAATGGGCTTTCGACTTCGCTCAACCCTGCAGCGTCCGGTGCCGGTGGCGCAACACAACTGAACGTGATCGCCAGCTCGAGCGCAGCGTTATCGACCAGCGCCAGTGCGAGCAGAAGCTACATGGCCGCAGGCTTGGGTGGTGGCCAACTCGAAGCATCCGTCTTCCTCCGGGTCTTACATACACCCAAACCGAACGTGCACGTGAAGATTATGATCCAGGTACCTGCGCAGATGTACTTTGCGGACGTTTTGGATCTGATCTGTAGGAAGGTGCAGGAAGGGAAGAGTGCGGAGTGGGCTTTGGTTGCTCATTATGGGGATCAGGATGTGATTGTCCCGCTCAGTCGGACGGTGGAGAGCTTGGATGAGGCTTGTGATTTGAAGCTTGTCAGGAGGGATTCGCTTGCGGAGAGGGGTGCTGTGGGACGGTTCACGGACGGTTGACTGCTCCTGGTGGAAACCCTAACAGTGAGTTCCTTTGGGAGGCTGGACTCGGGCGAGGCGTGGACTATTTCTATAAACTGATCACTGTTTTATTCTCCCCCTCCCCCCCCCCCCCCCCCCCCCCCCATGCCAGCGTCCATCTTTGCTGGACGGAACAAGTCAAGAAAGCAAGACTTTGCCAATGCGATGGACATGTCTGCCTACAAGGTGAGTCGAAATCCCTCACGGCTCTTCATTGGACTGAAACCAGAGCTGATGACATCTTACATTTATCATCCGGACAACAGTCTTGGAAAGTCATTTGCGCCGCACGAAGTGCTCGGATGTTCAGCAAGCCGGAGCGTCTACTCACACTGGATGGAGAATGGATTTGGATCGAGTAAGAGTCAAAAAACGATTTGGCCGTGTGAATGCTTCGTCCCTTCCTTCCTGACTCCCCCCTCACCTTTCTTCAACCCAGACCCTCCGACACCCGCCACTTCTCAGCGCGCCCAACCTCATTCCACATCTCCTCCGTCATCGCATGCAAACAATCGACGAAAGGCGGCCCGCTGTTCAAACTTGTGGTCCGACGTCTGCCGAGCGTGGTGGAGCCTACGCTTGGTGGAGGTGCGGTCGTCCCTGCTGCTGCGAGCGTGGGGAGGGACACGAAGAGGTTTGACTTGGAGGCGGAGAGTGCTGATGATGCTGGTGAGTTTACTTATTTCAGCTCGTGCGGGGGGTGCTGCTTTTTTGCGTTGAACTGATTTTGTGCTTTGTTCCTTGTTCGTTGTGAATGGCGGCAGAGGAGATTGTGAGGGAGATTCACAAGGTCATGAATCGGAGGAGGGAGTCTGGGACGGAGCTTGCCGGCTGAGGTCGTGGGAGGTTCAGCAGAAGACAATGAGTGCCTTCGCCTCTCGTCGCTCGTCCCTTTCGGATATCTTTATCTTCTTGGGTCTATTCTTTTGTTTCCCATGCTCGTTTGGTCCATGCGTCACTCGTCACATCTTTCAATTGTACCATCACTACACGCTTGTTCCTTCAATCTTCGGACGTCCCTTCTCCTGGTCTGTGTGTGCGTGGAAGGGCATCGCGGTGAAGGGCGTATCTGGCCCCGTTCATTTCGTACCAGAAGGTGTTGAGT
Source organism: Tilletia indica (assembly GCA_001689995.1). Taxonomy (NCBI): domain Eukaryota; kingdom Fungi; phylum Basidiomycota; class Exobasidiomycetes; order Tilletiales; family Tilletiaceae; genus Tilletia; species Tilletia indica. The sequence goes on from MAPW01000153.1 coordinate 38,621, forward strand.
TCAGCGATCCAATCGCCATTTGCTGTGAGAGAAGGCTTGGTCCAGGTCAGCGGGGTGGTAGATTACAATCAAGACCCGTCAGAGAGGTGGAACTCACTCAGGTCAACCCAGTAATGCGCCTAACCCAAAGGACTCCCATATAGACCGTTCCGCAGCCTCGAATCCGTACTCCCCCTCCTCGATCCCAGCCCCGGGACCACTCCACCCCTCCGCATCATCCCAAACCCACCCTTCCTCCTCCCCAAGCACGACGGAGTAGAGGAGGGTTTCGGTATGATCTCGCTTCGGCCATGGTGCGGCTGTAGCGGGCTGCTAGGTCTGCGTTGTGTTGTCGGGGTGGTTGTTGCTTTGGGTTTTCTGGTGGTTGTGTTTGTGGTGTGTCTTCTGCGGGTGAGGGGTAGCCTCTGCGACGCTCTGGTGTTGACATGATCTTGTGTGAGGTCGGGAAGTGGATTGCAGGAGAAGTCTTCAGCAGATGGGGCGACGGAAATGGAGAGGAAAAGGTTGAGAAGCTGGAGGTGAGTGGTAAGGAGTTGGTTGACGTTGGGAAGTGTCCAACCGAACACGGGAAATTTGCCCCAGGCGAACCTCGTCCTATCGTCTCCTATCGACTCCCACCAGCGTTCTTCACAACAACTTCCCCCAGATGCGGCCAAGTGTAGCATCTCTATATTTATTCCATCCCTCCCAGCACCAAATCTGTTGCCTTTCGTCTTTCTATGAGCATCTATGCTATCCATGGTGTGAAATGTCAGCGTGCCTGGATGTGGTGAGGCACATCCAGGTAAAGCGGCAACATTAGCGAAGGAATGTCAACTAGATGAGTCAACTCCACGTTTGATTGATAACAACGCCATTAAAACCGGATGGGTGGACGCATAAAAATACGTTCTTCCTTGCAAGCTGGCTCCGTGCTCTCCATCCATTGCTGATCCATCCTGAGGGCGAGGAAAGGATGGATGGAGCTCGTCGGAAGGAGGTGTGCGTATATGCACGCTTACATAAGCTGAAACGCCGCTAAATTTCCACCTTTCCCTGAATGCTTCGTCGAACCTCTGCCTCGACCTTGACCACCACGTCACCCTTACTTCCACGTCTTTGAAGGGCGGCAGTGTTCTCAGTGATTTATTCCCTATCAGCTCATGTGGTTTTCGTGTTCATTTGATGAGGAAGAGGTGTGGTCGACGTGGTCGTAGAAGCGGTCTGTTAAAACCGAGCCCATGGGGCATTTGAGGACGCAAGTAGGGCGAACCTCCGCTAGTTTTCAGGCATCATCCAGACCCTCCAGTGGCCACCCTCTAGTTTCCCATACTGCCCGTCAGTTTACCCTTGACCACCCGCTTGAGAAGATCCCTGATCATCCGCTATCTGAGCGTGATCTCCCCTCAGCATGGCTGCTTCCCCGCTTGCTCACCCATGAAATCCCCTGCTTCCCCGCTAATCCATCCCACAATGCCCCTTTCAAAGCCCCATAAGGCCCGTCAAAAATATGTGACTGGGAACGTAGATTTCTGGGATCGCCCCAAAGAAAGCACACTGTCGGTCCGACAACTAGCAAACCGGCAAACCGGACTTTTCAAAGCCGCACCTTTGCTTCTTTTTCTTCTTCTTGTGCAGCCTCTCCAGTCTCCACGCTCCACGACGATGTCGAAAGCCTTGTTCACCGTCAATGTTTAAGAATCTTAATGGTTGTCAGGCAGCTCCGCCTTTCCCTCGCCGACTTCATGGTCTCTTTCCCTACGATGACTTGTTCAGTGCAAAAGACATTCCCGTCTTGCGGGAAACGACGGGAAACGTTTCAGATGCATAGCGGGGAAGCCGAGGTCACTGACGGCTGATGTTGGTAACGAAGGGGGTGATGTCCGACTCCGTTTGACGGGCGAAAGCATGCTCAATAGCGAGGAAGCCCTGACTCTTAGCGGGAGATCACGCATCCTTAGCGGATGATCAGGGGTGGGTAGGGGACATTACGAGGTCTTTAAAGGGGATGTCAAGGAAAGAGACGGATGATGAGGGTCTCAGCTTAGCGGTCATTGTCAGGTCCTGGCGGACGTTCACGAAATCGTAGCGGAGGTTCGCCGGTTTAGCTTTGAGGACATTTGCAGGATCATTGTTGGACGGAACTTCTAAGCATGGCTGACCATCTCCCTGTTGATCAACATATCACTGAGCAAAAGCAGAACTAGAGCATATATAAAATATACAAGTGCCAACGCAGGGCTTTTGGGGGCCGATATCATGTGTGTTGATGGTGGATGGTCTGGATTTGCTCAGGAGCGAAGGTGGATGAGGATGTTCGATCGAACAAAGGGAAGTCGAATGTGGCGTGCGAAGGAGTTTAATCGCCTCCAACATCTGTACGGTCGTACGGTCGAGGTCGAGGACGATCACCGATCACACACAAAGAGCTGCCTTCAAGGCGGTGGGAGGAGAATAGCATGTCCGACGCAATGCGAGCCTCTGTGCTCAAATCCCGCATCGCCCGCCTCCCTCACCTACCCGCCATCCACCCGGGAGAATCATTAATCATCCTCCTCATCACAACAAAGCAACGACAACATGGGTCCTCCACCTCCCTCCCTCGGTCAACCACGTAAACACAGAAACCAAGCACCAGGCGCATTCTCACCGATTAGTTCCGGTGACTGCTTCGAACAGGCATTGGAGATTGACGTGTAGTTTCCTGAGCATCGAGTACGAGAAGGGCTCGTCTTGCCAAGCTTTCCTTTGATTCTCGATGGGCAGGGAAGATCTGAGGGGGAAGAGATGAGGGTCCAACCAAGCACTCCCTCTGTATCGTCGGCTCCCTAATTGCATCATCTAAGTTTGGAGGTAATGATCTCTCATTTGTCATCTTCCTACGCTTGTTTCTCTGCTGTGCTGAACGCTGATCGCAATCTGCTTGCCTTGTTACATAAGATAACCCTCTCTCTCCTTGCCCTGCGGCACCTCTCTCTTCTTCGACATCGACATCGACATCGACATCGACCATCCCATTCCTCCTCGTGCTGGAACATCAAGAAGCACAATCTACAGCATGTCAGGCACGGCCCTGGACCAAGGCTTCCGATGCGATCTCTGTCGGGCTATCGGCCAAACGCAGTCCTGTCGCTACGATGGAGACCCAGCCCTCGAGGATTCTGTCTCCTGTCACAACTGCAAGGTAAGTCACATTCCAATCCCGGGTGTGTGCCTGCGCAGGAGTCCTCCCCCAACTGAACCCTCACTCGCTCCTCTCTCTCTCTCTCAGGTCAACCAAGTCGAATGCTCATTCCTTCACGAGTTCGGCATGCATCTTCCAAAGGCAATTTACCTCCCGCCCAAAGACGTGCTTTATCATCCGCTTCAAAAAGGCAGTCGAAAACGCAAGGCATCGGAGCGGGCGCTGGAGGAGGAGGGGGAGGGAGAGTGCGAGGGGGATAAGAAGAGCGGCGGCGGCAGATGGTTGGCTTTTGATCCGAATTCGAAGGCCTTCTTGAAGGATGCTGAGGAGTTGCCGGGGGAGTCGCAGGTCCAGTTGATGGTCCTCAGGACGGAACAACTTCTTCAGACGAGCCCCTCATCGTCGACGTCGATGACGACGACGACGATGAAGAGGGCAGTATCAGCTTCACCTGCTCCCTCACGATCCTCCCGCCCTTCCTCAAGCTCGACATCGACCATGACTCCACTTGCGAAGGTGTGCAAGGGGGTATCGCAGAAGAAGAAAAAAGAAGAAACGGGAGGAGGAGGAGGGGAGTTTGTTGGTACGAATTCGAAGATCAAGGGGGTTGGGTTGGTGGGAGGGTTGTTAGGGGTGTTACGGCACCCCCTCCTTCGCATGGACGACCATCAAGGACGAATCCGATTCTAGATCCGTTCACTCCGACTCCCAGTCCTGCACGGAGCGACGGATCGAACTCGAACTCTGCGCTCGTCTTGTCGTCAGCGCCAGCTTCATTCCAACATCCGAGCACGAGCACAAGTACAAGAGGGGATCTGATTCCGACCTCCTCGATGCCACAAGAACAACCCTCAGCGCTGATCTCACCTCCAGTAGACATCGACGCCAAACTCTTCGACTCCTACGCCTCCTGGGTCGAACGCCAATCCAGCATGACCGAAAAATCAATCCAAACCGACCGCCAATCCAGCATGACCGAAAAATCAATCCAAACCGACCCACCACCCACCTCCGACCTAGACGAACACATCATAACCGTCTCTCGCTCCTTCAAACTCACCACCTCCGAATTGTTCGATTTGGCAAGGGCATAGACGTTGATTGCTGCGGGGAGGTCAAATTATGGGAGTCCGATGGGGCCCATTGGGAGTGGGAGTGGGAGTGGGAGTGGGAGTGGGAGTGGAGTGGGAGCGTGGATCCGAGTAGTAGTGTCTGGTGATGGTGGGCGCCCGGGGGGATGGGTCGCCTGAGGCCTACGCTGTTCGACCAACTGCGCAGGGCTTGGACGATGTCTTGATTCTCGGTCCACCGGAGCTTTGAAGGGGGTCCAACTCTCTGCATCTTCTTCCCGTTCTTCCCTTTGCTGTCACTTCCCTCTCGCTGACTCAGGATCCAAGGTACGGACCTCCCCCCCCCCCCCCCGTCTTCTCCTTTGCTTCCTTTCTTTCTTTGCTTCCTTCCCTCTGCTTCCTTCCTCCTCATCGGCGTTGCTATCCCTTTTCTCGACCTTGATCATCTACGGGACGCACTCGACTGTGATGTAAACGATATGTCACCACAAATGTATCTTCTTGCCTGACATGTAGCTCCTCGAACATCTGTGACGGGAGGGTTCTGTCTTTCGCGCGCGTCTCGTTGGTCACAGCAAGGGGGAAGGGAAGGAGAGATGGTCTTTCGCAACCCTTCTTTACGAGAGTGGAGGTGGTGGCAGGACACCCGTCGTATGCCCATTGAAAGCACGTCCCGCAACACCGTCGAGAGCAGGCCATGCTCAGCTTCGTCGCAGATCTTGTGACTGATAGAAAACAGGGAAACGAAAGGTAAAACGTGGTCAGCCAAACCCCTGTCCAGTAGATCTCCAAATCGGTAGGAGAGAAAAGAAACGTACCTATCACGCGCAGCCTTGCCCAGCTTACTTGCGTCCTCCCGCTTCCTGATCTCAGAAAGATGCGCCTCTACACGGTCCTTGTAAGCCCGCATCTGCTCCTCGGTAAGCTCTCCCGGTTGCGAGCTGGCAGGACCGGTACCAGCGTTAGCTCCTCCTCCCGTGGTCGTCGTGGTCGAAGCAGATTGAGAAGCGGCGCCGCCCGCCTCCGTCTTTGAGGTCCTAGCCCGAGCTTTACCCGCCGCCCGTCCTTCGGTCTTGCTCGAGCCTGCACTGGCATCTTCCCCACCGGTGATAGAAGCGGTTAAGGTAGCACCAGCACCAATCCGTGAAGCCGCACCGGTCGAGAGAGCCAAATCAGCCGTAGTGATACTAGAAGCCGTAGCACCCCGACTGGCCACACCCTGCCTTGCCCTCAAGAGCTGATCCGCCACATCCCGGACCTGCCCAATCTCATACCGCCGATTCGAGAGCAAGCTTGAACTGGAGAGGGTGCTGACCCAGTACTTGTTCTACAGTAATGCCAGCAACTGGGTATCGAGCGTGCTTTTGAAATGTTCGACTTCGAGTGGGTAGTACTGGTTCGCATGGACTCCAAAGTCTTCAATCTTGCTTTGAGGAACGGAGATCGTTCCTCCTCCTCCCCCACCTCCGCCACCACTTCGATCGGCAGGTGGGGTGTATCCTTCTGGGTAGGTCCGGAAGGCGTCGATGTCGACTCGGCCGGCGGACATGGTTCGGTTGGGGTCGATGACGACGGCTACGAAGGGGCCTTGGTGGGTTTGATTGTTTCGTTGGGTGTCGACGTCGATCCCTGAGAGCCAGCAGCCATAGCCTGGGTGAGAATGATACCATCCCACAGCATTCTCGAAGCGGCCGACCTTTTGAATTCGAGGTTTAAGGGTCAGCTAAGCTTATTCCTGGGGGGGGGGGGGGGCGGAGGGAAGAGGGGAGGAGATGATGTACTCACAGTCTCGCTGAGCTGGCTGTACTGGACCATATACTCAATGGCCTCATTCGCCGCGCTGACTCGAGTCTCAGTGCCCTGGACAGGGAGCGCATACGAATCCATGACATAGATCGTCCTAGTCTCCGATCAATCTTCCCCTGCATGATGCCCGTGACCTCGTAAATGCCACCCGAGCGAGCATGCATGACCATCTTGATGAGTGCTACGGCTGAGATGCGCACGCGACGGAAGTAGTGCGGGTCTTGACGCCAGGGAGCATCGGAGAGGATCTTGCGCTGTTCGAGAGCGTTGTAGTGGAAGATGCGGTCTATGGTGGGGTCGAGGGTTGTGACTGCGTTGGCGAGCTCGAAGGTGCGCTGGGCTGTGGACGATGCTGCTACCCTGCGCTGAACGAGCCTGGCTGTGCTTCTGTGGACGACATCTCTATTGCTTGATGTGGTGGTCGTCGGTGGGAAGCTCGAGCTCATGAGGAAGTGGCTCGAGCTCATCCCATCGCCTTTCCATGCAGAGGACCATCACCTTCACCCAGCATTCAAGCACACGGTCTCAATTGCACAACATTCTCAAGGTAACAGCGCGTTACGCTTCTCGAGCTCATCATGAGTCTCCTCGCCGACGCAGAGTGAGTTCTTCTGGGTCCTGCTGCATTCCATAGACTGATACCGCTGACCCATTCTGCTTCCTTTCTCACAGCTGGGTCACACACTCGCTCAGGGTCGGATACCTGCGCTATGTCGATGACCACTGCGCAAGGCAGGTCATCGAGCTCCCCTTCGAAAGCAGTGACGGCCTCGATCTCAAGTCGGCTGATGGCATAGGCGAACACCACTACCCATATGATCGAGCATATACCTCCGCCCGTCGGAAGCTACTCCTGCACCTGTTTCTCTCGCTCCCGCTGTCAGTCGACCAAGACATGGTCCTGGGTCAGCTGTGATGGCCAGTCGATCGATTGGACCTATGGGCATGCGAGGACGAGGTCCGGCTGGTGGGGCTGGAGGTCCCGGTGGAGCGGGAGGTCGAGCAGGTGGACCATTACGCGTCGAGGTGTACTTCCCCTTCGCAGACCGATCCACCAACACAGCAGAAGCTGCTGCCGCCTCCTCCTCAGCAACTGCGCCGGATCCATCTTCATCCCGCTTAGGGCCTGTACGGTTGAACCCTAAAGCGGGCAGTATGACGCTCTCGATCAGGACCGACGCCAAGATGGAGGAGGTCATTGGATATGCGCTCTACTGCTATGTGGACGCTAAGTGGAGTCCTGCATTGGTTGAGGTGCCGGATTGGGCACAGGGAGATCAGGATGAGATGAAGTTGACTACGTTGGGCTATTATTTGAGGATAGTGGAGGATGGGGAGGTTGATGATGATTTCCCTGCGCTCGATCGGTCGTTGGTGGTCGGGAAGTTTGGTGGGGATGAGTTTGCGGTTTGCCAGGCTTCTGCCAAGCAGGGCGAGTTTTCCTTTTCACGAAGCCAAGGGTTGTTCCTTCAAGCTAAGACTGACTTATTCGATTATTTTGTGTGCCTACAGTGAAAGAAAACGAAGTCACTTTCGCACCCTTCAGAGCGTCCCGCCAGGCCGCCTTGGCAGATTCTCTAAAAGCCATGTCGAAGGCGAAGGCAGCAGAAACGTCCGAAACGAGCTCAGACCTACTCACCGTTGGACCCGCGCCAAACGGATCGAGCATGTCCAGCAATATGACAGCGCTGACTGCAGGCAAGCTTAGCTCAACTACCGGTGGTCCCATCAACTCCTCCAGCTCGGTACCCGGTCCGAACGTTCCTGGCGCAACTGGGTCGAGCGCTGCGACGAGCACCTCTACGATTGTTCAACAAGGCGGTGGTGGAGGAGCGGGAGGGAATGGGCTTTCGACTTCGCTCAACCCTGCAGCGTCCGGTGCCGGTGGCGCAACACAACTGAACGTGATCGCCAGCTCGAGCGCAGCGTTATCGACCAGCGCCAGTGCGAGCAGAAGCTACATGGCCGCAGGCTTGGGTGGTGGCCAACTCGAAGCATCCGTCTTCCTCCGGGTCTTACATACACCCAAACCGAACGTGCACGTGAAGATTATGATCCAGGTACCTGCGCAGATGTACTTTGCGGACGTTTTGGATCTGATCTGTAGGAAGGTGCAGGAAGGGAAGAGTGCGGAGTGGGCTTTGGTTGCTCATTATGGGGATCAGGATGTGATTGTCCCGCTCAGTCGGACGGTGGAGAGCTTGGATGAGGCTTGTGATTTGAAGCTTGTCAGGAGGGATTCGCTTGCGGAGAGGGGTGCTGTGGGACGGTTCACGGACGGTTGACTGCTCCTGGTGGAAACCCTAACAGTGAGTTCCTTTGGGAGGCTGGACTCGGGCGAGGCGTGGACTATTTCTATAAACTGATCACTGTTTTATTCTCCCCCTCCCCCCCCCCCCCCCCCCCCCCCCATGCCAGCGTCCATCTTTGCTGGACGGAACAAGTCAAGAAAGCAAGACTTTGCCAATGCGATGGACATGTCTGCCTACAAGGTGAGTCGAAATCCCTCACGGCTCTTCATTGGACTGAAACCAGAGCTGATGACATCTTACATTTATCATCCGGACAACAGTCTTGGAAAGTCATTTGCGCCGCACGAAGTGCTCGGATGTTCAGCAAGCCGGAGCGTCTACTCACACTGGATGGAGAATGGATTTGGATCGAGTAAGAGTCAAAAAACGATTTGGCCGTGTGAATGCTTCGTCCCTTCCTTCCTGACTCCCCCCTCACCTTTCTTCAACCCAGACCCTCCGACACCCGCCACTTCTCAGCGCGCCCAACCTCATTCCACATCTCCTCCGTCATCGCATGCAAACAATCGACGAAAGGCGGCCCGCTGTTCAAACTTGTGGTCCGACGTCTGCCGAGCGTGGTGGAGCCTACGCTTGGTGGAGGTGCGGTCGTCCCTGCTGCTGCGAGCGTGGGGAGGGACACGAAGAGGTTTGACTTGGAGGCGGAGAGTGCTGATGATGCTGGTGAGTTTACTTATTTCAGCTCGTGCGGGGGGTGCTGCTTTTTTGCGTTGAACTGATTTTGTGCTTTGTTCCTTGTTCGTTGTGAATGGCGGCAGAGGAGATTGTGAGGGAGATTCACAAGGTCATGAATCGGAGGAGGGAGTCTGGGACGGAGCTTGCCGGCTGAGGTCGTGGGAGGTTCAGCAGAAGACAATGAGTGCCTTCGCCTCTCGTCGCTCGTCCCTTTCGGATATCTTTATCTTCTTGGGTCTATTCTTTTGTTTCCCATGCTCGTTTGGTCCATGCGTCACTCGTCACATCTTTCAATTGTACCATCACTACACGCTTGTTCCTTCAATCTTCGGACGTCCCTTCTCCTGGTCTGTGTGTGCGTGGAAGGGCATCGCGGTGAAGGGCGTATCTGGCCCCGTTCATTTCGTACCAGAAGGTGTTGAGTTCAGCGATCCAATCGCCATTTGCTGTGAGAGAAGGCTTGGTCCAGGTCAGCGGGGTGGTAGATTACAATCAAGACCCGTCAGAGAGGTGGAACTCACTCAGGTCAACCCAGTAATGCGCCTAACCCAAAGGACTCCCATATAGACCGTTCCGCAGCCTCGAATCCGTACTCCCCCTCCTCGATCCCAGCCCCGGGACCACTCCACCCCTCCGCATCATCCCAAACCCACCCTTCCTCCTCCCCAAGCACGACGGAGTAGAGGAGGGTTTCGGTATGATCTCGCTTCGGCCATGGTGCGGCTGTAGCGGGCTGCTAGGTCTGCGTTGTGTTGTCGGGGTGGTTGTTGCTTTGGGTTTTCTGGTGGTTGTGTTTGTGGTGTGTCTTCTGCGGGTGAGGGGTAGCCTCTGCGACGCTCTGGTGTTGACATGATCTTGTGTGAGGTCGGGAAGTGGATTGGGGGAGAAGTGTTCAGCAGATGGGGCGATCAGGGGTGGAGAGGAAAAGTTTGAGATGCTGGAGGTGAGTGGTAAGGAGGTGAAGCTAGTCCAACCGAACACGGGAAAATTGCCTCAGACGAACCTCGTCCCGTCGTCTCCTATCGACTCCCACCAGCGTTCTTCACATTTCACAACAACTTCCCCCAGATGCGGCCAAGTGTAGCATCTCTATATTTATTCCATCCCTCCCAGCACCAAATCTGTTGCCTTTCGTCTTTCTATGAGCATCTATGCTATCCATGGTGTGAAATGTCAGCGTGCCTGGATGTGGTGAAATATGGTGAAATATTTCACCACATCCAGGTAAAGCGGTAGCCTCGGAACCCATGCTGCCCTCGAGCTGGGCGTCTATGTAATGCAAGTTGCCTTATTGTCGGCTAGGATTGGTATTTTCACTTTTTCAGCAAACAGGGTTTTGGCCCCGCCATGTCGGTATTTTGACCCAGCAAAAATGGTCAATGCACTCCATTGAAAGGGGTTTCAGTGCGTAACGCACAGGCTTTCTACCTTGGGTCATGATAATGTCGACCGTCAATTCATCCGCTAGATCAGCCTGACTCGCAGTATAAGTCTGAAATGGAGAGGACGCGCATCAGGAGTCGTTATACAGTCTGGGGACACCGAGTGGAACAATTTGACCAAAAAAATTGACTTCACCCCTCGAATAGCATCCTTATCACACAACACAACCCCAGTTGATTACTTAGAAAGACATGTGCGATTCCTAACGACGAACATGCTCCAGCTCTCCGTTTGGAATTTGGTCTTCGTGTTGGGTGGTAAGATGGTGTTGAGCAATCTGGAGCAATCTGCCAAATGAGGTGTTCGAGGGGGACACCGAGTGGAACACTTTCTCTTGCAGCAACATTCCGAGGCTTTTCTGAAAATTAATTTTGAGCTTGCGGGCACGACGCCAGTGCTGGACCGCGTATTTTGAGTAACAGTCAAAAATGGCGATAATCGACTTTTCAGCATCTGCCCCGCAATCACCCAGCCGACCAACCACCAATCTTTGCCTTCCCTGGCTCCGAACGCCATAACTCCTCAACCACAGCACATATTCTAAAGCTCTCGCCGGCATCGAGCTCTCGCTGTGCTCTTCTTACTCCACTGTTATGGGGTGATGAACGGGTAGTTTTGTCGCGATTGCGTGGTTGGTGATACAAAAACCTGTACAGTTTTCTCAGTCTGCAATTTACTGTCCTCTTCACCTTTGAAACACCATAACTTCTCACGGAGACCTCGCAGCACACTGAAACTTTGCCAGTACACTCTTAGAAGTATAGAGCAAAGAATGAGCCATCAACGAGCTTTGTAGCATAATTTTGTGGTGTGCTGTGGTGGTTGTTCCACTCGGTGTCCACTGTTCCACTCGGTGTCCCCAGACAGTATAGACAGTGCGAAGCCTTCGCGAGAGGCTGCGCGCTTCCAATGGAGTGCCCAGGAAATTCTAAGGATCTAACAGGGTGAAATGCCTATCTTTCGCAGGTCAAAACCCAAAGTAACAGACTCAAATCGCTAATGTTACGACTCAGAAACCCTGTCTTAAGTGGTTGAAAATACTGGTTTGGGGCTTAGGCAAAAATACCGTCTCACACGGTGGATGGCCTGTATGGCGAGGTGGATAGAAAATAACATCCTACAATAAGCCATTTTGCCTATGTAATTAGCGTGAAACTGTGATCAGACTGTGATCATCCAAACTCAGAAGACACACGTGACTTTTAGAGCCGATTGAAAGACGCCCATACCCTTCCAACGATCGGCGAACTGCCTTGGAAGGTCGGTGCTGTAGAGCTCCGCGATGCGGCAGTGCAGCCAATACAGATCGCTTGAGAAAGCGGAGGGCTCTGACGATGGCCCGTCTGACGCGTATCCGTCTCTTGCTGGTGGCGCCTGCTTGGGAAGAACGAAGAGGTTGGCGACGGCAGTTAGACCTAAGTTGCGTTCTTTGAGAAAGCGAAGCAGGTCGATGATGTTGTGCTCGCTCATGGTAGTCTCGCGCCGCCTCCGTTTCTGCTGCTCGGTCTTGCGCGTGGACTGCTCTGGCCGCAGCCGTCCCGGGAGATCTTGTTCGCTGCCATCGTCTTGACTGTATTCGTCCGCGTCGTCTTCGGAGAAGTCGCAGGCATCGTCGAGCTCCCTGCGAAGCTGGGACTGTTGCTGCTGCTGAGTGGGGGAGAGGGGACGAAAAGGCGAGGAGCTTGGGACCCCGAAGAAAAGGTCTGACGAGGGCACTGTCGGAGGACTGCTTGATGCGTTCATTTTGTGCGGTGTTGTGAGTGGGCAAGGTGATGTTCTGAGCGCGCGCGTCTGCGCGCCGTACATATCTCGCTAAGGTTTTTGGCAGGGTAAGCAAAAGGGTCGCTACTGACCCAGGCTGCCCAGCGAGCTGGGTCGGATTCCAGCCTCACAAAAATCACGTGCAACATTCTTTGACCGTGAAACGCCTAATCACCGCTTATTGATTCACCCAGCTCAGAGGCAGCCTGGGGACACTGAGGCTAGTAAAGCGGCAACATTAGCGAAGGAATGTCAATTAGATGAGTCAACTCCACGTTTGATTCATAACAACGCCATTAAAATCGGATGGGTGGACGTATTCCCCAGACTCTAACGAAGTTAGAATGGGGATTTAGGGGCGGTTTGGGCTTACGGCCGTAAGGGCCACGACATGTTTTGCCTTACTAGCTACCTTTTTTCGTCACACAACACATCCTTCGCTTCGAAATGACTTGGGCGGGTTTTACATCCCCCATGTTCTTGCAAACTTTCACTCTTATCGCTTCAGATGCCGTGTCGCCAGTTTCCTTATCATGGTCTGAACTGTTATCACCTCGGCCGAATTCTGCCTTTCACTACCTTTCTTCCGCATCACAACCGCAACGCACGTGGTAGTCGGCCTCGACAAGGCGTCCATCGCGGTTCCGCCTTAGGAGATGGGCGAATTTGTTCTCGTCACAATCTCGCTGCAACCCATCCCCATCCCTATGTCACCAATCACCATCCATTCATCGTCGACGATGCAGGATGCGGCGCATACGTGAATACTGTACCCTTCCTCAGCTTCCCAGCGAGACCACATTCTCACGACGATTCCTCTGACTTTCTCTCCCCATGAGCTGACCTCTTCTCCATATAAAAAGCCAGCAGATACCAGGCAGTGCCCGCTCCTTTCCGTCCTTCACGTCCACGGGTTGGCACCATGCTGCGTGTGGACGCCCATCCTGTGTGGTGAAAAACTTATCGTGTCTTCGTTTCCAGATCCCCAATAGTAGACATCACTGGACACCGCATGCTTTTAGGTCTACCGACGCTCCTTTCCTTCTTTTCCTTCCCTTCCTGTTTTTAGTCACACATGCGTTCTTTTCCCATCTGTCACCACTCACCACCCCCCGGCCCCAGCAGCCGTTTCCGAGCCGTCGACCACGCCATAGCCCCCCTCCGGCCTTCCACAACAGCAGGACAAGATGAGTGTCGCCTTCCTTTCCGTTCTGGGCGCTTTTCCACCGACTTGTAAGTACTCTTCTCTCCATCACCACTCAAACGTTCCCGTCGCTCGTAAGTCCTTTCTTCATAGCTTCGGACAGTTGATCTGGCATCTCTCTCCCCTGTTCCATAGACTTCAACATCGCTCAATATGACGACTTCTTCTACCCTGTGCCGTGTTCCTGAGGTGTGAGTGGAGCCTTGGCCGTCGTGCATTTCCCGCACAGCACATTTTGATCTCCCTTTCTTAGACATAACCAACAGCTTCAAGATGGTCGTCGACGGTACGCTCGAGCAGTCTCCTTCTCACCTTTCACGTACAAATGCTGGTGCAATCTTCATCGCTGACACGAAATGACCTTTTTCACCCTTGTTAACAGCCTACCGCGTGCTCTCGGATATCAACCTCCGCGCAGATTAGGACACCCACACGCTACACCAACACGACAACAATCATCACCACCACCGACCAAGCCATCCACTCGCTATTCTACACACTCATCATCCCCATCGATGTCGCAAGCTGCAACAACGGCATCCGCCCTCGACTCAGCAAACTGCAGGCGACTCGACGAATCCATCGCTCAGCACGTTGAAACAGCAGCCTACCTCGCCCAACAGTACGCTCATGATCCCGACCTTGCCACCAATTGTGTCATCGACACCAACAACAGCAGAGTCTAAGCTTCCCACCATCCAGGTCGTCGATGCTCTTCCCTCTCTCCACCGCCCACTACCCATCTTCATTCGCCTATAACCCTCTCGCAGGCCTAACGATTCGTCTCACAATCATCAAGAACGCGGACTTCCCGGTGAGCCACCTTCCAAGAACGAACTCCCCGGTTCTTCCTCCTCTCAGCACGCGTCGGACGCCAATCATCATCATCGGCCAGGTGGCAAGGCTAGTGGAGGTGGAAGGATCGGGCTCACCCCCGAGCACAAGGCGGAAGTCCAAGCTGAGCCAGTTTCAGAAGGAGAAAGATACTGAGAAGGAGTTGATCAAGAACATGATCGCTTGGGGAAGGATGGCTAGGCTCGTGAACGCGCCCTCCTCGGCCTCACCCTCGGGTCCGTCAGCTCATCGTCGCCGCAACAAGATGAACACCTGCAACTGCAAGTAGTACGAGCTCCGAGGAGCGCTTCAACAAGATCCTCAAGGAGGCCTCCAACGTCACCAAGACGGTCGATCACAAATCCAATGTTGGAGAAATGCAACTGTTGTGGTGAGTGGTGACCACGTACCCCTATGAACCTGAGAGAGAGAGAGAGAGAGCTGCTGCTGCTGCTGCTCAGGCACGGTGGCGCTGGCTGATGCGGCAATGGTGTTGCTTGTGCGGTGGACAGAAGTCAGGCACAGTGGCTCTGGCAGCTGGTGACGATGAGGTCGATGCTGCTGGTGATGACGCGGTCGGAGTCAGGCACAGTGGCGCTGACGAAGGGATGGTGCGGACGAAGGTGAGCGGACTGCAGATGTTGAAGATGCCAAAGAAGAGTGGATTGCGGACGGGGGGGTGCGGGCAGTAGTGGGGGGGTGGTGGTTGTTACAAGTCAGGAGAGAAGGGAAAGGATCTGGCTACTTAAGGGGGATGGTGGTCGGACTTTGAAAGGAGTGAAGAAAGTGCGTCCCTGGGACGCACTTTTCTGCCAGTTGGCGGACAGCGTGAGAAACGGAAAAATATCGGCCGAGAAAGGAAAGTGGAGGTGTCACGTGGGTGCACCACGTGGTATGCCATGTGGTGGCCGGACAAAGGGAAAAAATGTAACTTAGAAAAATTGACCACCGCTGCTGGTCGCTCTAAGTCCCAATAATCAACATCCAAGTCCATCGCTTTTGATCCCATCTCCGACCGGCATGGTGATAGCATGATTGAGTCCGCCGCCAACGTGCCCTGCTACGAGAGTAGGGAGATTGGGAGAACGAGACCAAGGTCGGCAAGTCTTACGAAAGATCCTCCTCGACGCCATTGATGCCATCGCTACCGCCAAGCCCCCACGTCCATCAAGTCTGGTGACGCTGCTTTCGTCAACGTGGTCCCCACCAAGCCTATATAAGTCGAGGCTTTCATCACATACCCCACCCGCTCGTTCGCTTCGCCGTCCGTGACATGCGACAGACCGTTGCCGTCGGGCGTCGGTATCACTAAGGCCGTTGAGAAGTCTGCCGTCAAGCGGACAAGGTCACCAAGGTACGTAGTCTCTTTCTGTCACTGATCTACCTGCAAGCCCCTCTGACTCTTGTGTTTCTTATCTACAGAACGATTGAGAATTGGAGGAGATCTGATTGGACGAAGTTGGCACTCACTTAGGCCCCCTGTCTGAGCGCGAACTTTATGTTCGGGAAGAACTCACCAACGACGGTCGACGACTCTACCGACTCTTCCGCCTTTCGCAATTCACAAACTGCTTCATCTTGTCCTTCCGCATTCTATATTGGTAGTGAAGTTGAGACTTGAGATTCGTACCATTGCTTCAAAGTGGCCTCGGCACTCGTTTACGACCTACGTGAAGCAGTTGAAGGGTGGCTGCGCCACCCTGATACTGCGGATATCCTAAGCCTCTACATAGTACATATTCCGTAGGAGTATACATCAACTGACTACATAGCACAGTTGAATGAATGTTTGGCGAAACTCGAAATTTTACCAGCGGGAAAATTACTATGTTTTTGTCCCAACCCAAATGGAGTCACTCATGACCATGTAGTATGTAGCCAGACCCCTTGTACCTCATCAATAACGATCTGCAGTGCTCGGCGTCACGACTCACGAGTCAGCGGTGGAAAGACCACAGACCTACGTAAGGCTAAAACATGGTAGCAACCTGTGCTCTACCCTAACGTAAAATACACATTCCCTTGAGTCATGACCCGTTCATACAGCATACTTTAACGTTAAACATAGAGTCTGGGGAAGTACTGGCCCTGAGCCAGAGTCACCTATAAAAATACGTTCTTCCTTGCAAGCTGGCTCCGTGCTCTCCATCCATTGCTGATCAATCCTGCGAGGAAGTGCGCAAAGCTGCAGACGAAGAGAAGCAGAAGAAGGTTCGATCTCTTTCTCTTGGAGCGCCTTTCATGATCTTTCCATTTTCTGACTTGTCCCCCCCCCCTTCTTTCTTTGCTGAACAGGCAAACCGACCTTGTCCACTGCGGGAGGCGGGTCTCTTCGGTCGGAAAGTTAGTGCTCAGATGAAGCAAGAACACCCAAAGAAGGAATCTGTCAAGGCGGAATGAAAGATTGGAGCACTGATATTAATAAAACCTTCGACGCGGTTGTGACCGGTCTGGACGCGGGGGGTGTGGGCAAAATTGTAAAACCTTCGACGCGGGTTTGACGCGGTTTGAACGCGGGGGGCGTGGGAAAAATTGTCGCAAAGCTGCAGACGAAGAGAAGCAGAAGAAGGTTTGATCTCTTTCTCTTGGAGCGCCTTTCATGATCTTTCCATTTTCTGACTTGTCCCCCCCCCCCTTCTTTCTTTTGCTGAACAGGCAAACCGACCTTGTCCACTGCGGGAGGCGGGTCTCTTCGGTCGGAAAGTTAGTGCTCAGATGAAGCAAGAACACCCAAAGAAGGAATCTGTCAAGGCGGAATGAAAGATTGGAGCACTGATATTAATAAAACCTTCGACGCGGTTGTGACGCGGTCTGGACGCGGGGGTGTGGGCAAAATTGTAAAACCTTCGACGCGGGTTTGACGCGGTTTGAACGCAGACGAAGAGAAGCAGAGAAGGTTTGATCTCTTTCTCTTGGGCGCCTTTCATGATCGACTTGTGGGAACCGACCTTATGCGGAAAGTTATGCCAGATGAGCAAGAACACCCAAAGAAGGAATCTGTCAAGGCGGAATGAAAGATTGGAGCACTGATATTAATAAAACCTTCGACGCGGTTGTGACGCGGTCTGGACGCGGGGGTGTGGGCAAAATTGTAAAACCTTCGACGCGGGTTTGACGCGGTTTGAACGCGGGGCGTGGGCAAAATTGTCGCAAAGCTGCAGACGAAGAGAAGCAGAAGAAGGTTTGATCTCTTTCTCTTGGAGCGCCTTTCATGATCTTTCTATTTTCTGACTTGTCCCCCCCCCCTTCTTTCTTTTGCTGAACAGGCAAACCGACCTTGTCCACTGCGGGAGGCGGGTCTCTTCGGTCGGAAAGTTAGTGCTCAGATGAAGCAAGAACACCCAAAGAAGGAATCTGTCAAGGCGGAATGAAAGATTGGAGCACTGATATTAATAAAACCTTCGACGCGGGTTTGACGCGGTTTGAACCGGGGGGCGTGGGCAAAATTGTCGCAAAGCTGCAGACGAAGAGAAGCAGAAGAAGGTTTGATCTCTTTCTCTTGGAGCGCCTTTCATGATCTTTCCATTTCCTGACTTGTCCCCCGCCCCCCCCCTTCTTTCTTTTGCTGAACAGGCAAACCGACCTTGTCCACTGAGGGAAGCGGGTCTCTTCGGCCGGAAAGTCACAGCCCACATGAAGCAAGAACACGGAAAGAAGGAAACTGCAAAAGTGGAATAAAAGATTGGAGAACTGATGTTTGTCGTTCAAATCGTAATCCTAAAGTTATCGAAGGATCGTCTACAGATCCGCGGCCAAAGAGGCGCGCGTCGTCTGTTGACGTGCACTCGTGAAACGCGTCGTCTGTTGACGTGACGCGACGCGACGCGCCGCTCGAGATCTCGAGAAGATGAAAACTAACAATTACTGACTTCCTTACCTTTGACCTCTACAGCCATCCCCCATTGCAGCCCTGTCACCTTCATCATCCGCGCTGTCGGTGATATGATTGCCTCCCCCCAAGTCCCATGAGGTCTTCATTCCTCTTCAAGACAAGTACAGTCTTCGTGCGACCCTTCCATCCACGACTCCACGTCCGTCCTCCTCCGCCTGGCGTCCTCATCTACGTTCTTGAGGATGCGTAGAGCACTCAAACTGGAACAGCATGGCCTTCTTAGAGTAAGTTCTCTCTCTCATGACCCGTCGATCTTTCTTCTTTAGCGTGCTGACGTGCTCCATTCTTCCCCTCAGACTTCGGTTCGACTACTTGCACTGCCTTTCCGATCACTTGGACCAGTGATCGGCACACTCATATATTGTCATACTGTGTCCAAAAAGGTCAATCTCATATTATGACAAATATGAGGTGGCCCTTCCGGAGGTCAATATCATATATGAGTATTGCGTATGAGTACGATATTGCCTCATATGAGACAATATTTTACTCACATGAAATCGATATTGTATTCATATAGTCATATTATGACTGTATGAGGCAAAATATTATAAGATATGAGTATATGACTATATGAGGTGGTTTAAGCGGCCAAAAACGGCCAAAATTTGCGGCACGGTATCGCGAAAATGCGCTTTACCGTCGACGCGTCGCGTCCTTAGACAAGCTTTCGAGCTCGCTTTTCTCACCGACAACCTCATTACCCATCTCTATTTTTCCACCGATTTCTTGTTCACTTCGTTTTCCTTCTATCTTCGCATGAACCCCCCCCCCCTTCCCCCCGAATCCGTCACATGACATGTTCAGGCCTCATATAGTCCTTTGCTCTCACTATTTGTATTTTGTGATCGGTGTTAACATACTATGGTAGTATACACTATTCCTATATACTATAGCATATATATTATGTGCTATTTGCCAAAACATACTATATTCTATTTTAAATTTTGGGCAGGGATATCGTATACCATAGTATAAAATCGGAATTTACCTTTCATGGGCTCAATCATGGGTACTATAGTATACTATAGCCATACTATAGTACATCAACACATACTGTACACTTCTCAGCACACTGCGACTCCATCATGGCGAAGCTGCTTCACCAGAGAGAGCTGATGCTTGCTTTTCTTCGCAGGGCCGAGGCGTGGGAACAGCTTGAGACTTCCACATCCACCACTTCTACGTCTTCTCCCTCGGACCGGACCCTATCCGCCCGCACGACTTTAGTAGGACTTCGGTACTCACTTCTCCAATCCCTTCTTGATCGCCCCCCCCCCCCCATGTTTTTGGCACTCTGCTCAAATCCATCTATCACAAGAAGGGAGTCTCCGAGCCTCCCGAAATGCGGAATGAAATTTTTTGAAGCCTTGAGTTTGACGAAAGCCGGAACTCCAGAAATGTGCACCCGGTGTTTTCCTCGGAACTCGAAATACTACTGAATGTCCGGGAACACGAAGTGTCTAAATATGTCTTGAAAAGCCCCGGAATTGCTGCGGAATCCCTTCCCGGAGCCCGGCAATTCCGGATCTTTCCGTGCTCATCCTTAGCCCAAAGCACGACTGTACATACGCTTCTCGTTTCGTTCATTGATAGCCCTAATATGTTCCTGAAGCTGCTTGATCTCCGCTTCCATCTCCTTCACTTTGGCGCGCTTGGCATCGGTCTGCGCCGTGAGCAGGTCATTCTGTGTGCGCATCTGCTGCCCGAGTTCGTCGAGATTGTCAAGGCTGGTGCGTATTCTAAGCATCTTTCAGAGCTTCGAGCGCGCTGTTGGTGTAGAAGAGGGGGTCAACCGTCAAGATCGCCCAAACAGCACGGTGCGTCGTAACTGGTGTGACGTATATTGTGACTGACCCTCTCATCATCCGTCATCACTCTGTGGCCTATCGAGGTCAGTCTGAACGAACGTATGAGTGTTTCTCGCCTACAGGCATCTGAGACGGAGAACGACAACGTCACTGGCTTTCTCGAGCTGCAGACCCACCTGCACCTCAATTTCTTCCTTCGAGACATACGTCCTCTGAAGACCGTTCAGTGCGGTACCAAATACCAAGCGAAGCACGATCAGCAAGACCCAGGTCCTAATCAGATTGATTCCACTCCCGCGGTCGAGTCAACAGCCTCTGCTACAACAGGATTCAAGATCCTCAATTGCTCAATTGGAATGTGAATGGCCGATCGAGAGAGAGAAATGGACCACTTGACGAGGGAAAGAATGACGGCCGACGAGTTGCGGAGCTCGAATGCTCGATATCAAAATTCCGGGAAGGCGTAAAAGAACGCGCGACGTGTGGCACGATGCAGAAAACGTGGGATACGCGTCGCGCTCAGGCTGATTCTGATGTCAAAATTACGCAGTTTAGACCCTTTTCCGCCTGAGAAATTACGTGGCAGAAGCCGCCTACTATAGTAGAATATGAGGCACTATAGGACCTCCGACGTTCAGGTGGTGCATTTACGATCTTACTACGCTTTTTCAGTTTTTACGCGACGATACCCAGCTTCCCCCCCCCCCCCAACCCCTCCTTTGCGTCATAACCCCCCCAGAGGTCTGCTTGCGTTTACCTCTTTCGCACCGTCGTCTTTGAATTCCATTCCGTATATATGAGCAATTTTTTTCGTACTTCGTCTTCGTTCTTTTGCTCTCTCTCTCTACTAGATTCTCTTGTGTACTCTCTTCACATCCAACCGCTGAACGACATGGAGAAATCGAAATGAAAGGGAAAGTGGCAAAGGACATTTATTATTATTGTAACTTTTTGCCCGGGCCAAGAGCCGCCCGACAAATGCCGGCGTCTGATGCTCTCATCCAAGAAGTTAGAAGGCAACGACATGACCGGAGTCCGGGACGTACTCACGTGACACGTACTGCGTACATCTCTTCAAATTTCAGTCCATCCGCGTGATCTAACAGAGACATCGAGCTCCGTGACTCGATGGCCTTCATTCTTTCCCTCGACAAGTAGTCGATATTGTGACTGTGACCGTAAGGGCCAGAGGATTTCCCAGACTTTGTGTCCCACGGGGAAAAATCGCGACAGCAGTACATCGGCGTTTAGTAATGACCCAGCCTGCTGGGTGCACGCGGCGTTTGTCATTGTAGAAAAATAAAATTATATCATGTAGGGCGCAGGCTGACGCAGAACATAGTATGGTATGTCCACTTTTGGGCGAAACGATTTTATAGTATATAGTATGTTTTTCAGACAACACTGAACTCCCTTCCTATAGGATAAGATTAGTATATACAGTATCTATTTTCTTCCGGTATACTACAGTATAGAACAGGTCAAGAGTACACTTGTATGCTCCGTCAAGAATCTCATATCTGCTGTGAAGTAATAACAACAACTAATGCAGCCACCCTTCAATGGGCTCAAAAAGTCGAATGTAATGACTTTTCTGATTTCGCTCTGGTGACCCTGAAAAAAAACTACTTGAGGGTGCGGGTGCATTCACCACACCTTATTTTTCACATTATCAGCAACAATTCTAATATTGGCGTCCAAGCCCCGTGATCCATGTGACCCATAGGCAGTAGGTCCCCAGTCTGAAATCGACGGTGTAATTCCCCTGCCCATCCAGGGATCCTTTCCGCCCGCCAAACCACCCGCGAAGTCGTCGTATGAGTCGAACAGCGGATCGAATTCCAGCGCCTCTCGATCTTCGGCCGCAGCGATCATTCCTTCACCTCCCAGATTGCCCAACCCGTCCGGCCGCACGGAAACCGCCCGCCTCTTGTCTAGCCGTCGCTGGCTCACGGAGTTCTGAACGAGCAAAGGCGGCGGCGCCGAAAGCTCGCCAATCTCGCCCCCCAACGTTTCCTCGTCACCTGACGAATCCCTGCCCGGCATCCCACCCAGTCCGATTCTCCCTCGCTCGAAGCGGCCGACGACTTCCCTCGACCGACGGAGAAGCGTGATTTCGATAGTGTGGGCCGACTGCTGGAATTGGAACAGTGCAGGGTCGAATAACAGGCGCGGGTCTTGATCCGTCGCAATTTCGTCCAAGCCAGTCGGTATATGGCTGACAATCAGCGCGCAATCGTGCCCCGGACCCGGCTTTTCCCACCTTCCAACCGAGTGAGCCCCATCCGAACCAAACTTCCGCTCCCGCTGCTCGATCAGATAATCCCGCTGTGTAACCCAAAAAGGGCTAAGTCAGTGCAAAATGTGAAATTGAAATCGAGAGAAAGGAAAGCGATCAAATTACCCTCGTCCACCACTTCCTCGGCGGACCGCAAAGCTGATTTGACCTCCGAGTGGACTTGACCACCTTATTCCTCCAAATGTTGAGTGCCGGGGGACTGAGTGCGATCCGGAGGCCATCAAGAAGATTCTCGTCAATCCGCCGCGGACTTGCCTCTGTCAACCGCCGGATGTCGGCCAGTAATCCTTCTCGGGGCAGCGGCGTGAGGATATCTGCGTTGCCCTTCCAGCTGTGTATCAAACAAGAACGAAATAGATCAGTGGTCTGTTCGAGGTGAGAAAGGGAACGAAGGAATTAACTCACTATAGGATCTCTGGTACGAAGCAGAAGATGGCCTCGTTCACCGGATCCACAGGCATTGAGTCCTGGACGGCATATGGAACTTCGTCCTTCGTCACGATCTGATACACGGAAAAGAAGATGTCAGCTAACGAGTCAGGAGCACGACGAGCTCAAGGAGTGAAAGGAGATACTCACTATCGCCGGCCAGGACTGAGTGCGATTGATCCGCTGCAAACTCCCGCTCCCGTCACGGAGTAAGACGCGGAGTAGGAAGATCGGAACTGCTATCCCGCGAAGCACCGCGAGTTTTGAGCCAACTTCTCACTCCGCAAACGTTTCTCATTTATTAACTGAGGAACTCCATACTCCGGAATAATATATGCAACTTGTAAAAATTTCTCTGTATTTCGTGAGAAAAAGAACTTCCGGGCATGGCCTTCGTACTCCGTGAAGAGTGTGAGTCTGATTTTGGTCTTACTCTGTAATCCAAGCCAGGGAGTATGATTAATTTTGCGAAGTTCCGTTCTCCCTGAGTGGATTGATTTTCACACAGAAAGCCACGCGTTTTGCATCATAATTAGTGTCGAATCCTTCCTCATACGATCTCTCAGCACTTATTTGTCTTTCTCTCGGGTTTCTTCCTTCATCTGCAGCACCTCATTGCCTCATTCCACCTCATCGCCCCATTCATCATCCCATTCCACAAAAACGGGCCTTGACTTGCGACCTCCGTACTCCGCAAATTACTCCGTGGCCATTCTAAGTGTTCAACGGCGACGAGGAGATGGTAGCTCTGCGAATCGGTAGTGGTAGTAAGGGAGCAGACGTTCGGCGCCGCCATAATATCATAAGATAAAAGAAATGTGAAGTCTGTTCGAGGGCTGGTCGCTTGCTTGACGAGCGGCCGGCGAGAAAAGTGTTTTAGTTGTTGTGGTTTTCCTGGCCGACTTCTCTTTCGAGAGACGGGCTCAGAAGGGACGTTCTCGCGAGTTAACCAGTTCTTTCCTGCCTGTTTGGTCACCAGGAAAGGATGACCCGGGCCGGGACCGCCACCACGCGATTCCGGAGGTAACCATACTTCCATTACCCCGAGACTGCTAAACATGCTGCGCGTCCAGGCCGGCAAGCAGGACCTTGAGACGTCCACACTCCTTTTCCTCCTCACTCCTGCCGCTTCTGAAGATGTTGAGAGTGGCTGCAGAAGAAGGAAGTGATGCCGGGACCTGGTCAGCGGAAACTCTTCTAAACGATTTTCCCGTTCTGAAGAGAACTTACTTTTGGATTATCCAGATCAGGATGCGCACCTGTTGAAGCGGTCCTCCAGTGCTGTGGTTGCCCGAGCTCGAAGATCGTCCGAGGACCACCCAGCCATGTTCATGGCTTTGAAGTTCGTTTTCCTTTCACTAGCTCGAAAATGACACCGTGTTCCTCGTCCTGGAATGTGTCTGCTGAAGGGTTTCCATCCCCTTCGCAATCGAAGCGGATGTTAATGGGCTCGTTGATTAAATTGCTGATGGGGTGAGGAGCGGCCATAACTGGTAAAGGAGGATGTGGGCGAGTGACGTTGAAGTGTGGAAAGGATGTTGAAGAGGAAGAGGAAGAAGATGGCGGTTGTGAGGAAGGAGTAGAAAGGATGAAGTTTAAGTCAATCTTATTAGTCTTTCGAGAGCGCGAGAGAAAAGTCAAAAGGTAAGATGCCCGCCAAGGTCTTGTTGCTCCGTCTGAGCTCAGCTACTGCTTCCGAGTCAAAATGAAACCCATGACACTGTAACCCAGGAGAGAAAAGTCAGCAACACCAACTATTGCAAGCGCCGCCGAGTGGGGGATGGGATGCGAGGCAGATGAGAGCTGCGAGAGTACAGGATTGAGCAAAAGGTGCTGTTTCATGGGGAACAGGAAAGACTATATGTAACGAGACGTCTCGGCACGCCAGCAGGCCGGAATGGCGGATGCTGTTACGGCCTGGTGCGATCGAGATGTGGGAGGAGTGTCGAAGCCGGGCGAACACTTTGACTTCAGGTGCGACGGGGATGCTAGACAGGCGGAGGGCGATGTTACACAGGGATGCGAAATGCGACAGTACAAAAAGGTAAAGGGACCGAGGGAGTGTTATACGGGGACGTTGCGAGAGACGAGAGGACTCAAGGAACGAGACGGAAGACCAGCAGGAGAAATGGAATGTCGCGAGGGGGTCGAGGGCGAGCTTCTGCTTGGTCTGGAGATAGGCGGCCTGTTCGTCGCGATGGGCGGCCTGTTCAGCCCGCAGATCGTCGGCTCGGGCGGAAAGTTTGCTGAAAGAAAGGGAGATTGTAATCAGATCAAAGACGGAGAGCGAGAGAAAGGGAGAGGAAACCACTCACCGGTCCAAAACCTTGATTTGGTGGTCGGACCGGGCCGCGCGGGAGTTCAACTCGTCCACCAAGGCGCCGGTCGGAGCCCCCCCCCCCCCCCGACGCTGAATTTGAACGACTGGTGGCTGTGTCGTGCCTCGAGAAGAGAGACGGCGGAAGCAGGGGCAGGGCTCTTCATCACGTGACCCCGGGAATCTCCCGGAATCCGGCGGAATTCCGGGGAAGTGAGCTAGTTCGGCCACAGATTCCGCATTCCGCACGTTTTGGCGGGGGTTGCCGATGAAGATTCCGGATTCCGCATCAGCGCCCACCGGAAATTCCGAGTACCGGGCGAATAGCCAGAAATTCTAAAATTGCCATAATTTCAAGTCCGGCTCCGGGAAACCCCGGAATTTGCTACGGAATCAGGCTAAATACCAGGAGCCCGATTCCGGGGCGAGCCCCGTGCTCATCCTTATGCTAAACTATGGTTCTCGAATCCTGAATCAGGCCTTCACATCGACGAGAGAAACTCCGGAGCAACCGCCCTGCTCGCAAGTCGCCATCCCAAGCTGCAAGATGTCCGCTTGGAGATTTTTTGGAGCAATCCTGGGGTCTTCCGCCCCGTTGCTACCACGGAGCTCGGGTTTTGCGGACTCCGCGCCATTCCGACGGAGCGCGGAGCTCGCTTTCTGAAAATTTCTGAACTTCGAAACACACGGAGTCCGCTCGGCGGGCTCCGTCCGGATTTATGCGGAGCGCGGAGCCCGATGATGAGATTTCTTGAAAAATGTGCGGAGCGCGGAGTCGGCTAAATTTCATCGGAATTATCACGGAACTTCCGCGGCATTCCGACGGAGCTATGAGGTCACGTGACAGTCAAAACTAAGGGCCACGTGATCTCATTTCGAGGGCCCTCCACAGGAATTATGTCAAAATTCCGCGGAATCGTGCGGAATTCTGAGAATATGAGCAACCTCAGGACACAACAACGGCACGAAA
Source organism: Tilletia indica (assembly GCA_001689995.1). Lineage (NCBI taxonomy): Eukaryota > Fungi > Basidiomycota > Exobasidiomycetes > Tilletiales > Tilletiaceae > Tilletia > Tilletia indica. The sequence goes on from MAPW01000153.1 coordinate 64,607, forward strand.
TATGCACACTCGTGCTTTCATAATTGTCAAGAGGTACTTTGATTGCAACAGAAACGATGTGAGGCACTATCAATGTCGCTACGCTCGAGTTAGACTTGTCATGGAACTAGTTTACATCATGGCTAAGCTCCGCGGAAGTTCCGCAGAATTTCGGGCTCCGCACACGCGGAGGACGGAGGAGCAATCTTGAAACCAACAAAAAATACGCGGAGCGCGGAGCTGGCATCCCGAATTTCATAAAATTCTGTCGGAGCACGGAGGTCCTTTTTTCCCGCTTCGTAGAATTTGAGTATTTGACGGAGGCGGAGCCCGCTCTGGAAAATGAAAATTCCGACGATCTCTTCAAATTTCAGTCCATCCGCGTGATCTAACAGAGACATCGAGCTCCGTGACTCGATGACCTTCATTCTTTCCCTCGACAAGTAGTCGATATTGTGACTGTGACCGTAAGGGCCAGAGGATTTCCCAGACTTTGTGTCCCACGGGGAAAAATCGCGACAGCAGTACATCGGCGTTTAGTAATGACCCAGCCTGCTGGGTGCACGCGGCGTTTGTCATTGTAGAAAAATAAAATTATATCATGTAGGGCGCAGGCTGACGCAGAACATAGTATGGTATGTCCACTTTTGGGCGAAACGATTTTATAGTATATAGTATGTTTTTCAGACAACACTGAACTCCCTTCCTATAGGATAAGATTAGTATATACAGTATCTATTTTCTTCCGGTATACTACAGTATAGAACAGGTCAAGAGTACACTTGTATGCTCCGTCAAGAATCTCATATCTGCTGTGAAGTAATAACAACAACTAATGCAGCCACCCTTCAATGGGCTCAAAAAGTCGAATGTAATGACTTTTCTGATTTCGCTCTGGTGACCCTGAAAAAAAACTACTTGAGGGTGCGGGTGCATTCACCACACCTTATTTTTCACATTATCAGCAACAATTCTAATATTGGCGTCCAAGCCCCGTGATCCATGTGACCCATAGGCAGTAGGTCCCCAGTCTGAAATCGACGGTGTAATTCCCCTGCCCATCCAGGGATCCTTTCCGCCCGCCAAACCACCCGCGAAGTCGTCGTATGAGTCGAACAGCGGATCGAATTCCAGCGCCTCTCGATCTTCGGCCGCAGCGATCATTCCTTCACCTCCCAGATTGCCCAACCCGTCCGGCCGCACGGAAACCGCCCGCCTCTTGTCTAGCCGTCGCTGGCTCACGGAGTTCTGAACGAGCAAAGGCGGCGGCGCCGAAAGCTCGCCAATCTCGCCCCCCAACGTTTCCTCGTCACCTGACGAATCCCTGCCCGGCATCCCACCCAGTCCGATTCTCCCTCGCTCGAAGCGGCCGACGACTTCCCTCGACCGACGGAGAAGCGTGATTTCGATAGTGTGGGCCGACTGCTGGAATTGGAACAGTGCAGGGTCGAATAACAGGCGCGGGTCTTGATCCGTCGCAATTTCGTCCAAGCCAGTCGGTATATGGCTGACAATCAGCGCGCAATCGTGCCCCGGACCCGGCTTTTCCCACCTTCCAACCGAGTGAGCCCCATCCGAACCAAACTTCCGCTCCCGCTGCTCGATCAGATAATCCCGCTGTGTAACCCAAAAAGGGCTAAGTCAGTGCAAAATGTGAAATTGAAATCGAGAGAAAGGAAAGCGATCAAATTACCCTCGTCCACCACTTCCTCGGCGGACCGCAAAGCTGATTTGACCTCCGAGTGGACTTGACCACCTTATTCCTCCAAATGTTGAGTGCCGGGGGACTGAGTGCGATCCGGAGGCCATCAAGAAGATTCTCGTCAATCCGCCGCGGACTTGCCTCTGTCAACCGCCGGATGTCGGCCAGTAATCCTTCTCGGGGCAGCGGCGTGAGGATATCGCGTTGCCCTTCCAGCTGTGTATCAAACAAGAACGAAATAGATCAGTGGTCTGTTCGAGGTGAGAAAGGGAACGAAGGAATTAACTCACTATAGGATCTCTGGTACGAAGCAGAAGATGGCCTCGTTCACCGGATCCACAGGCATTGAGTCCTGGACGGCATATGGAACTTCGTCCTTCGTCACGATCTGATACACGGAAAAGAAGATGTCAGCTAACGAGTCAGGAGCACGACGAGCTCAAGGAGTGAAAGGAGATACTCACTATCGCCGGCCAGGGCTGAGTGCGATTCATCCGCTGCAAACTCCCGCTCCCGTCACGGAGTAAGACGCGGAGTAGGAAGATCGGAACTGCTATCCCGCGAAGCACCGCGAGTTTTGAGCCAACTTCTCACTCCGCAAACGTTTCTCATTTATTAACTGAGGAACTCCATACTCCGGAATAATATATGCAACTTGTAAAAATTTCTCTGTATTTCGTGAGAAAAAGAACTTCCGGGCATGGCCTTCGTACTCCGTGAAGAGTGTGAGTCTGATTTTGGTCTTACTCTGTAATCCAAGCCAGGGAGTATGATTAATTTTGCGAAGTTCCGTTCTCCCTGAGTGGATTGATTTTCACACAGAAAGCCACGCGTTTTGCATCATAATTAGTGTCGAATCCTTCCTCATACGATCTCTCAGCACTTATCTTGTCTTTCTCTCGGGTTTCTTCCTTCATCTGCAGCACCTCATTGCCTCATTCCACCTCATCGCCCCATTCATCATCCCATTCCACAAAAACGGGCCTTGACTTGCGACCTCCGTACTCCGCAAATTACTCCGTGGCCATTCTAAGTGTTCAACGGCGACGAGGAGATGGTAGCTCTGCGAATCGGTAGTGTAGTAAGGGAGCAGACGTTCGGCGCCGCCATAATATCATAAGATAAAAGAAATGTGAAGTCTGTTCGAGGGCTGGTCGCTTGCTTGACGAGCGGCCGGCGAGAAAAGTGTTTTAGTTGTTGTGGTTTTCCTGGCCGACTTCTCTTTCGAGAGACGGGCTCAGAAGGGACGTTCTCGCGAGTTAACCAGTTCTTTCCTGCCTGTTTGGTCACCAGGAAAGGATGACCCGGGCCGGGACCGCCACCACGCGATTCCGGAGGTAACCATACTTCCATTACCCCGAGACTGCTAAACATGCTGCGCGTCCAGGCCGGCAAGCAGGACCTTGAGACGTCCACACTCCTTTTCCTCCTCACTCCTGCCGCTTCTGAAGATGTTGAGAGTGGCTGCAGAAGAAGGAAGTGATGCCGGGACCTGGTCAGCGGAAACTCTTCTAAACGATTTTCCCGTTCTGAAGAGAACTTACTTTTGGATTATCCAGATCAGGATGCGCACCTGTTGAAGCGGTCCTCCAGTGCTGTGGTTGCCCGAGCTCGAAGATCGTCCGAGGACCACCCAGCCATGTTCATGGCTTTGAAGTTCGTTTTTCCTTTCACTAGCTCGAAAATGACACCGTGTTCCTCGTCCTGGAATGTGTCTGCTGAAGGGTTTCCATCCCCTTCGCAATCGAAGCGGATGTTAATGGGCTCGTTGATTAAATTGCTGATGGGGTGAGGAGCGGCCATAACTGGTAAGGAGGATGTGGGCGAGTGACGTTGAAGTGTGGAAAGGATGTTGAAGAGGAAGAGGAAGAAGATGGCGGTTGTGAGGAAGGAGTAGAAAGGATGAAGTTTAAGTCAATCTTATTAGTCTTTCGAGAGCGCGAGAGAAAAGTCAAAAGGTAAGATGCCCGCCAAGGTCTTGTTGCTCCGTCTGAGCTCAGCTACTGCTTCCGAGTCAAAATGAAACCCATGACACTGTAACCCAGGAGAGAAAAGTCAGCAACACCAACTATTGCAAGCGCCGCCGAGTGGGGATGGGATGCGAGGCAGATGAGAGCTGCGAGAGTACAGGATTGAGCAAAAGGTGCTGTTTCATGGGGAACAGGAAAGACTATATGTAACGAGACGTCTCGGCACGCCAGCAGGCCGGAATGGCGGATGCTGTTACGGCCTGGTGCGATCGAGATGTGGGAGGAGTGTCGAAGCCGGGCGAACACTTTGACTTCAGGTGCGACGGGGATGCTAGACAGGCGGAGGGCGATGTTACACAGGGATGCGAAATGCGACAGTACAAAAAGGTAAAGGGACCGAGGGAGTGTTATACGGGGACGTTGCGAGAGACGAGAGGACTCAAGGAACGAGACGGAAGACCAGCAGGAGAAATGGAATGTCGCGAGGGGGTCGAGGGCGAGCTTCTGCTTGGTCTGGAGATAGGCGGCCTGTTCGTCGCGATGGGCGGCCTGTTCAGCCCGCAGATCGTCGGCTCGGGCGGAAAGTTTGCTGAAAGAAAGGGAGATTGTAATCAGATCAAAGACGGAGAGCGAGAGAAAGGGAGAGGAAACCACTCACCGGTCCAAAACCTTGATTTGGTGGTCGGACCGGGCCGCGCGGGAGTTCAACTCGTCCACCAAGGCGCCGGTCGGAGCCCCCCCCCCCCCCCGACGCTGAATTTGAACGACTGGTGGCTGTGTCGTGCCTCGAGAAGAGAGACGGCGGAAGCAGGGGCAGGGCTCTTCATCACGTGACCCCGGGAATCTCCCGGAATCCGGCGGAATTCCGGGGAAGTGAGCTAGTTCGGCCACAGATTCCGCATTCCGCACGTTTTGGCGGGGGTTGCCGATGAAGATTCCGGATTCCGCATCAGCGCCCACCGGAAATTCCGAGTACCGGGCGAATAGCCAGAAATTCTAAAATTACCATAATTTCAAGTCCGGCTCCGGGAAACCCCGGAATTTGCTACGGAATCAGGCTAAATACCAGGAGCCCGATTCCGGGGCGAGCCCCGTGCTCATCCTTATGCTAAACTATGGTTCTCGAATCCTGAATCAGGCCTTCACATCGACGAGAGAAACTCCGGAGCAACCGCCCTGCTCGCAAGTCGCCATCCCAAGCTGCAAGATGTCCGCTTGGAGATTTTTTGGAGCAATCCTGGGGTCTTCCGCCCCGTTGCTACCACGGAGCTCGGGTTTTGCGGACTCCGCGCCATTCCGACGGAGCGCGGAGCTCGCTTTCTGAAAATTTCTGAACTTCGAAACACACGGAGTCCGCTCGGCGGGCTCCGTCCGGATTTATGCGGAGCGCGGAGCCCGATGATGAGATTTCTTGAAAAATGTGCGGAGCGCGGAGTCGGCTAAATTTCATCGGAATTATCACGGAACTTCCGCGGCATTCCGACGGAGCTATGAGGTCACGTGACAGTCAAAACTAAGGGCCACGTGATCTCATTTCGAGGGCCCTCCACAGGAATTATGTCAAAATTCCGCGGAATCGTGCGGAATTCTGAGAATATGAGCAACCTCAGGACACAACAACGGCACGAAATATGCACACTCGTGCTTTCATAATTGTCAAGAGGTACTTTGATTGCAACAGAAACGATGTGAGGCACTATCAATGTCGCTACGCTCGAGTTAGACTTGTCATGGAACTAGTTTACATCATGGCTAAGCTCCGCGGAAGTTCCGCAGAATTTCGGGCTCCGCACACGCGGAGGACGGAGGAGCAATCTTGAAACCAACAAAAAATACGCGGAGCGCGGAGCTGGCATCCCGAATTTCATAAAATTCTGTCGGAGCACGGAGGTCCTTTTTTCCCGCTTCGTAGAATTTGAGTATTTGACGGAGGCGGAGCCCGCTCTGGAAAATGAAAATTCCGACGATCTCTTCAAATTTCAGTCCATCCGCGTGATCTAACAGAGACATCGAGCTCCGTGACTCGATGACCTTCATTCTTTCCCTCGACAAGTAGTCGATATTGTGACTGTGACCGTAAGGGCCAGAGGATTTCCCAGACTTTGTGTCCCACGGGGAAAAATCGCGACAGCAGTACATCGGCGTTTAGTAATGACCCAGCCTGCTGGGTGCACGCGGCGTTTGTCATTGTAGAAAAATAAAATTATATCATGTAGGGCGCAGGCTGACGCAGAACATAGTATGGTATGTCCACTTTTGGGCGAAACGATTTTATAGTATATAGTATGTTTTTCAGACAACACTGAACTCCCTTCCTATAGGATAAGATTAGTATATACAGTATCTATTTTCTTCCGGTATACTACAGTATAGAACAGGTCAAGAGTACACTTGTATGCTCCGTCAAGAATCTCATATCTGCTGTGAAGTAATAACAACAACTAATGCAGCCACCCTTCAATGGGCTCAAAAAGTCGAATGTAATGACTTTTCTGATTTCGCTCTGGTGACCCTGAAAAAAAACTACTTGAGGGTGCGGGTGCATTCACCACACCTTATTTTTCACATTATCAGCAACAATTCTAATATTGGCGTCCAAGCCCCGTGATCCATGTGACCCATAGGCAGTAGGTCCCCAGTCTGAAATCGACGGTGTAATTCCCCTGCCCATCCAGGGATCCTTTCCGCCCGCCAAACCACCCGCGAAGTCGTCGTATGAGTCGAACAGCGGATCGAATTCCAGCGCCTCTCGATCTTCGGCCGCAGCGATCATTCCTTCACCTCCCAGATTGCCCAACCCGTCCGGCCGCACGGAAACCGCCCGCCTCTTGTCTAGCCGTCGCTGGCTCACGGAGTTCTGAACGAGCAAAGGCGGCGGCGCCGAAAGCTCGCCAATCTCGCCCCCCAACGTTTCCTCGTCACCTGACGAATCCCTGCCCGGCATCCCACCCAGTCCGATTCTCCCTCGCTCGAAGCGGCCGACGACTTCCCTCGACCGACGGAGAAGCGTGATTTCGATAGTGTGGGCCGACTGCTGGAATTGGAACAGTGCAGGGTCGAATAACAGGCGCGGGTCTTGATCCGTCGCAATTTCGTCCAAGCCAGTCGGTATATGGCTGACAATCAGCGCGCAATCGTGCCCCGGACCCGGCTTTTCCCACCTTCCAACCGAGTGAGCCCCATCCGAACCAAACTTCCGCTCCCGCTGCTCGATCAGATAATCCCGCTGTGTAACCCAAAAAGGGCTAAGTCAGTGCAAAATGTGAAATTGAAATCGAGAGAAAGGAAAGCGATCAAATTACCCTCGTCCACCACTTCCTCGGCGGACCGCAAAGCTGATTTGACCTCCGAGTGGACTTGACCACCTTATTCCTCCAAATGTTGAGTGCCGGGGGACTGAGTGCGATCCGGAGGCCATCAAGAAGATTCTCGTCAATCCGCCGCGGACTTGCCTCTGTCAACCGCCGGATGTCGGCCAGTAATCCTTCTCGGGGCAGCGGCGTGAGGATATCGCGTTGCCCTTCCAGCTGTGTATCAAACAAGAACGAAATAGATCAGTGGTCTGTTCGAGGTGAGAAAGGGAACGAAGGAATTAACTCACTATAGGATCTCTGGTACGAAGCAGAAGATGGCCTCGTTCACCGGATCCACAGGCATTGAGTCCTGGACGGCATATGGAACTTCGTCCTTCGTCACGATCTGATACACGGAAAAGAAGATGTCAGCTAACGAGTCAGGAGCACGACGAGCTCAAGGAGTGAAAGGAGATACTCACTATCGCCGGCCAGGACTGAGTGCGATTCATCCGCTGCAAACTCCCGCTCCCGTCACGGAGTAAGACGCGGAGTAGGAAGATCGGAACTGCTATCCCGCGAAGCACCGCGAGTTTTGAGCCAACTTCTCACTCCGCAAACGTTTCTCATTTATTAACTGAGGAACTCCATACTCCGGAATAATATATGCAACTTGTAAAAATTTCTCTGTATTTCGTGAGAAAAAGAACTTCCGGGCATGGCCTTCGTACTCCGTGAAGAGTGTGAGTCTGATTTTGGTCTTACTCTGTAATCCAAGCCAGGGAGTATGATTAATTTTGCGAAGTTCCGTTCTCCCTGAGTGGATTGATTTTCACACAGAAAGCCACGCGTTTTGCATCATAATTAGTGTCGAATCCTTCCTCATACGATCTCTCAGCACTTATCTTGTCTTTCTCTCGGGTTTCTTCCTTCATCTGCAGCACCTCATTGCCTCATTCCACCTCATCGCCCCATTCATCATCCCATTCCACAAAAACGGGCCTTGACTTGCGCTCCGTACTCCGCAAATTACTCCGTGGCCATTCTAAGTGTTCAACGGCGACGAGGAGATGGTAGCTCTGCGAATCGGTAGTGGTAGTAAGGGAGCAGACGTTCGGCGCCGCCATAATATCATAAGATAAAAGAAATGTGAAGTCTGTTCGAGGGCTGGTCGCTTGCTTGACGAGCGGCCGGCGAGAAAAGTGTTTTAGTTGTTGTGGTTTTCCTGGCCGACTTCTCTTTCGAGAGACGGGCTCAGAAGGGACGTTCTCGCGAGTTAACCAGTTCTTTCCTGCCTGTTTGGTCACCAGGAAAGGATGACCCGGGCCGGGACCGCCACCACGCGATTCCGGAGGTAACCATACTTCCATTACCCCGAGACTGCTAAACATGCTGCGCGTCCAGGCCGGCAAGCAGGACCTTGAGACGTCCACACTCCTTTTCCTCCTCACTCCTGCCGCTTCTGAAGATGTTGAGAGTGGCTGCAGAAGAAGGAAGTGATGCCGGGACCTGGTCAGCGGAAACTCTTCTAAACGATTTTCCCGTTCTGAAGAGAACTTACTTTTGGATTATCCAGATCAGGATGCGCACCTGTTGAAGCGGTCCTCCAGTGCTGTGGTTGCCCGAGCTCGAAGATCGTCCGAGGACCACCCAGCCAGCAATCGAAGCGGATGTTAATGGGCTCGTTGATTAAATTGCTGATGGGTGAGGAGCGGCCATAACTGGTGAAGGAGGATGTGGGCGAGTGACGTTGAAGTGTGGAAAGGATGTTGAAGAGGAAGAGGAAGAAGATGGCGGTTGTGAGGAAGGAGTAGAAAGGATGAAGTTTAAGTCAATCTTATTAGTCTTTCGAGAGCGCGAGAGAAAAGTCAAAAGGTAAGATGCCCGCCAAGGTCTTGTTGCTCCGTCTGAGCTCAGCTACTGCTTCCGAGTCAAAATGAAACCCATGACACTGTAACCCAGGAGAGAAAAGTCAGCAACACCAACTATTGCAAGCGCCGCCGAGTGGGATGGGATGCGAGGCAGATGAGAGCTGCGAGAGTACAGGATTGAGCAAAAGGTGCTGTTTCATGGGGAACAGGAAAGACTATATGTAACGAGACGTCTCGGCACGCCAGCAGGCCGGAATGGCGGATGCTGTTACGGCCTGGTGCGATCGAGATGTGGGAGGAGTGTCGAAGCCGGGCGAACACTTTGACTTCAGGTGCGACGGGGATGCTAGACAGGCGGAGGGCGATGTTACACAGGGATGCGAAATGCGACAGTACAAAAAGGTAAAGGGACCGAGGGAGTGTTATACGGGGACGTTGCGAGAGACGAGAGGACTCAAGGAACGAGACGGAAGACCAGCAGGAGAAATGGAATGTCGCGAGGGGGTCGAGGGCGAGCTTCTGCTTGGTCTGGAGATGGGCGGCCTGTTCGTCGCGATGGGCGGCCTGTTCAGCCCGCAGATCGTCGGCTCGGGCGGAAAGTTTGCTGAAAGAAAGGGAGATTGTAATCAGATCAAAGACGGAGAGCGAGAGAAAGGGAGAGGAAACCACTCACCGGTCCAAAACCTTGATTTGGTGGTCGGACCGGGCCGCGCGGGAGTTCAACTCGTCCACCAAGGCGCCGGTCGGAGCCCCCCCCCCCCCCCGACGCTGAATTTGAACGACTGGTGGCTGTGTCGTGCCTCGAGAAAGAGACGGCGGAAGCAGGGGCAGGGCTCTTCATCACGTGACCCCGGGAATCTCCCGGAATCCGGCGGAATTCCGGGAAGTGAGCTAGTTCGGCCACAGATTCCGCATTCCGCACGTTTTGGCGGGGGTTGCCGATGAAGATTCCGGATTCCGCATCAGCGCCCACCGGAAATTCCGAGTACCGGGCGAATAGCCAGAAATTCTAAAATTACCATAATTTCAAGTCCGGCTCCGGGAAACCCCGGAATTTGCTACGGAATCAGGCTAAATACCAGGAGCCCGATTCCGGGGCGAGCCCCGTGCTCATCCTTATGCTAAACTATGGTTCTCGAATCCTGAATCAGGCCCTCACATCGACGAGAGAAACTCCGGAGCAACCGCCCTGCTCGCAAGTCGCCATCCAAGCTGCAAGATGTCCGCTTGGAGATTTTTTGGAGCAATCCTGGGGTCTTCCGCCCCGTTGCTACCACGGAGCTCGGGTTTTGCGGACTCCGCGCCATTCCGACGGAGCGCGGAGCTCGCTTTCTGAAAATTTCTGAACTTCGAAACACACGGAGTCCGCTCGGCGGGCTCCGTCCGGATTTATGCGGAGCGCGGAGCCCGATGATGAGATTTCTTGAAAAATGTGCGGAGCGCGGAGTCGGCTAAATTTCATCGGAATTATCACGGAACTTCCGCGGCATTCCGACGGAGCTATGAGGTCACGTGACAGTCAAAACTAAGGGCCACGTGATCTCATTTCGAGGGCCCTCCACAGGAATTATGTCAAAATTCCGCGGAATCGTGCGGAATTCTGAGAATATGAGCAACCTCAGGACACAACAACGGCACGAAATATGCACACTCGTGCTTTCATAATTGTCAAGAGGTACTTTGATTGCAACAGAAACGATGTGAGGCACTATCAATGTCGCTACGCTCGAGTTAGACTTGTCATGGAACTAGTTTACATCATGGCTAAGCTCCACGGAAGTTCCGCAGAATTTCGGGCTCCGCACACGCGGAGGACGGAGGAGCAATCTTGAAACCAACAAAAAATACGCGGAGCGCGGAGCTGGCATCCCGAATTTCATAAAATTCTGTCGGAGCACGGAGGTCCTTTTTTCCCGCTTCGTAGAATTTGAGTATTTGACGGAGGCGGAGCCCGCTCTGGAAAATGAAAATTCCGACGATCTCTTCAAATTTCAGTCCATCCGCGTGATCTAACAGAGACATCGAGCTCCGTGACTCGATGACCTTCATTCTTTCCCTCGACAAGTAGTCGATATTGTGACTGTGACCGTAAGGGCCAGAGGATTTCCCAGACTTTGTGTCCCACGGGGAAAAATCGCGACAGCAGTACATCGGCGTTTAGTAATGACCCAGCCTGCTGGGTGCACGCGGCGTTTGTCATTGTAGAAAAATAAAATTATATCATGTAGGGCGCAGGCTGACGCAGAACATAGTATGGTATGTCCACTTTTGGGC
>MAPW01000154.1:0-74312 GCA_001689995.1 Tilletia indica
CAGCAGCGACCAGCGGTGCTGCTCATGAGTGTGCATATGTTCCCTTTGTTGGGCTGCCACTCAAGGTACCACGTGGTGTTCCCACGTGGCCTCCACATTCCTTTTGGCCCGTTTCGATTCTTTCAATTTTCGCACGAAGGGAAATGATCACCATGATCATCAGCTGCTGTATTGCATTACAGTTTGCGCGGATTTCGCGAGGGCAGTCTTGCCATAGTGGTTGCTCCATCCTGGAGCAACGCGTATGGAGAAAGCGCCCTCGGGGCCTTTCACCATTTGTAGTCATTACAACCCTCCATCCTGCTCTTCTCCTCTGCTCCCTTCACTCATGTACCTAGCTCACCACCACCACCACCATCACCACCCACACCGTCCGCACCATCAATCGAGCACCTCGTTGTTGCTCACCACAGACCGCAGTCCGCAACATTACTATCATCAACAACAGCACCAGGAGCACAGTCCGGTGCCGTAGCGCCCAGTCCGTTGCATCCTTCCTCGCTACCGTCACGGCAAGGTTGGAGCTTGAGCGCCCAGTCCGTCTCAGCACCTCAGTCCGCACTGTCTACTAGGGGTTAAGGGGTACGTGATCCCCAGAGCAGCTGAGATTACAACAGATTAAGAGTCTGACTCGCTCCTCCCCCTACCTCGTCCGTTTGCTCCTCGTCCGCATCATCGTGCTCCCCGTCCGTATCATCGGGCCTCATCCTCGCTGCCGCCGATCCGTCCGTCCGTCCGCCGTCCGCACCTGTCCGTCCGTCCGTCTGTCCGCGCGCGCGCACCATCGTCCGTCTTCCCCGTCCGCCTCCGTCGCGCGCATCACCGTCCGTCTGTCCGTCGTCCGCTCCCTGCAGGTACCAGCTACTTCAGCATCATCACTACTTGCATCACACACATAGGGAATCATAGGGCACTTTTTGATTTCACCCATCTCGTGTTCCAACGTCCGTACCGTCCGCACCGTCCGTCCCAGGGTAGTCTGAGGTAAGCACGTCCGCCCGCTCCCTCATCACCCTCTAGCCCGTCGATCGCGTCCTTAGGGCTCTCGATCTCATCCCCAAGTCCGTCGACCTCATCGTCAGGTCCCCATTCTTTCGGCCGAGAAATTTTCACATTCGAGGTCTCAAACAAGTCCGTCAACCACATCCCTAGAACCACCGTGGACAGCTGCGAATTATCATACCATCCGTTCGCTCTCAGCTTGCACCATCGTCGAGAAAGAAGTCTCCGTTTCCCTTTGTTCGAATTTTCAACTTCAGGAATTCGGTCTTCAGCCAAGCAACCACGTGGTCCAATTTTCGAACCAAAAATCCTATCTCGGTCAATTCTCAACCAATTTTCGATCTGAAAACGGTTTTCGAATCCAAAAAATCATCCAAGTCCGACTATGTCCTCAAACGCCGACTCAAACTCCGTCACGTCGCGTGTACCTGGCCTGACAGGTGTCGCCAATTTTTTCGCTTGGCGTCGGGCCATGGAACCCATCCTCACCGGCTACCGTGCCCTGGAGATCGTCCAGGGGTACGAGCCATGTCCGTCTATGCCTCTTGCGCCCACTTCCATCGACCTCAAGCTCGTCGAGGCCTGGAAGGACCGCAATGCTAAGGCCATGTCGCATATCCAGCAAACCATCAGTGGTCCGATGGCTGCTATGATCAGGTCCGCCAAGACATCGGCTGAGATGTGGAACAAGCTCCACGAACTCAACAACCTTAGGACTCCCGAGCATCGCAATTCCATCAACAGGAAGATCAGCAACCTGTTCTTGGAGGAGTCTGGCGACATGACCAAACATCTCGAAACGTTCGTCGAGATTGCTGACGAAGCAGAGGCAGCAGGCCTCTCATGGGGAAAGGACGACGTGGAGAAGGCACACTTCTTCCTGGACACCTTCCCTCACACCCTCCGTCCCGTCAAAAGAGAATGGCGGTCATTGCCCAAGGACGAGCAGAATTTCTTTGGGCTCGTCAAGATCTACAAGGAGGAGGAGGCCGACCGCAAGATCTCGGCTGATCGCGAGACCGAGGCTGCAGCAATGGCAGCTATTCATCAGCCGAAGCCGTCCGTCCAGATCAAGGGAGTCTCACACCAGAAGAAGACGTCCCACCACAAGAAAAGTGGACATCGTCCGAACTTCAAGTCCGGAGGCAGCAACCAGCGCCAAAGCACGAACAGCATGCTCTGTCATGGCTGTGGGACCGCGGGTCACATCCGATCCGAATGTCCCGTTGACCAAGCATCTCTCGCCCGGAGGCTTGATCTGCTGGAACTGCCACAACAAGGGTCACACTACCAGAGTGTACCAAGCCCAAGAAGCACCATGCCAAGGCCGTCTACACCGAGGACGAAGACATCCTCGGTGCTCTCGTGGAAGAGCATGCTATGCTCATTGGGGAGTCCGGCCCTACCACGATCGCATTCATGGTGGACTCTGGAGCATCTCAACACATCGTCGAACACGAATGGATGCTCAGCAACTCTCGAAGCATTCCCGAGATTGCGTTCAAGACCGTCGGTTCCAAGCTCAAGGCCAACAAGGCCGGAGACATTACCGGAACCCTGCCCGATGGACGTGGCATTACTTTCAAGGATGCCGTCCATGTTCCCAATGGAGGAGTCAACCTTCTTCCGAGGAACTCCTCATGGAACGAGGCTGGAAGAAGCTCATCGACGACAAAGGTGACGCTGTCCTCCAGCACACAACAAAGTCCGATTGGCGACTGCCTCTCCACAAGCATGGGAGAGCTCGCTACCTGGTGGTCAAACTCAAGTCCGCTCCACCAACCAAGTCCGAGGCGAGCAAGGAGATCCTTGCCGCCGCACAGCCCGTCAAGCCCAACTCCTACATGGATTGGCACATACGCCTAGCACATGTTGCCCTCGCTACCATCAAGAAGCTTCACAAGGCCGGCATGATCGATGTCATTGATGACGACTCGATCAAGAAGCTGTGGTGCGAGGTATGCCAGGCGGCAAAGGCAACGAGGGATCCTTTCAACGATACCCCGTACCGAGGCACGAAGCCTCTCGAGATCGTGCTCTCGGATCTGTCCGGTCCGTTCAAGCTTTGCTTTGGAGGGTACAAGTACTTCGGAACTTTCATCGACGAGTACACAGACCTCACCACGGTCACCCTCCTCAAGACCAAGGATGAAGTCTTTGGCAAATTCCAAGCATGGGTCAAGGCGACCGAGAAGTCTCTCGGTCACGAAGTCCAGGTCCTCCGCACCGATGGTGGCGGAGAGTACATGAGCAAGGCAATGTCCGATTGGCTGGAGAAGAAGGGTATTCTCCACCACGTCACTCCACCACACACGCCGCAGCTGAACGGCAAGGCCGAGCGCAAGAATCGCACGCTCAAGGAGATGACGGCCGCCATGCTCATCGGAAGCAACCTGTCGACCCAATGGTGGGGACATGCTATCATGTTCGCCACTGGCTTGCTCATGCGCATCACCAAGCTTCCCGACGAAGACCGTACGTTGTGGGAGGTGATTCACAAGCGCAAGCCGTCTCTGACCAAGGCACACGCCTTCGGTGCAGAGTGCTGGGTTCATATCCCAGCAGCCGACCGTATCAAGTCCGACCTTGCCAGTCCGAAGGCATGGAAGGGCAAGCTCGTTAGCTGGCCGAACGAGCGCAGTGGCTGGGGAGTCTACAATCCCAAGACAGACAAGATCGTCTTCTCACGAGACATCAAGTTCAGTCCCCCAGGCCAAGACGACACAGTCAGTCGTCAAGAGGAGGAGCCTGAACCTCCTACCGTCGTCACGATCGAGGACTTCATCGACTTCGACGATGACGACGAAGACCAAGTCCGGAACGATGACGAACCACGCAGACGTCTCCCTGCTGTTGCAGAGCAGAGGGAGCAGCCGCAAGAAGTGGTCCGAGTGGGAGACCGCCCCATTCGTCAGCTCCCTCAGCGAGCTGGTCGTGGCCAGCATTCAGACTGGTACCGACAGAACTTCGTCATGTTCATTCAAGAGCTCGAAGGACACTGTTTCCCATCAGTCCGACGGACAAGGATCCTCTCACCTACGATGAAGCTCTTTCACGTCCGGAGCCCGAACGTCAGGAATGGATCGATGCCATTCAGAGGGAGTTCAACTCTCTCATCAAGAACGGGACCCTCGAGGAAGTCATTGTTCCAGAGGGAGTCAACGTTGTGTCCACCAAGCACGTATTCAAGACCAAGTACGATGCCAACGGTAACTTCATCAAACGCAAAGACCGCTGCGTAGCCCGTGGATTCACACAAGAGTACGGTGTCGACTACAACGAGACATACGCCCCCGTTGCCCGAATGACCAGTCTTCGCATCTTTCTGGTCATGGTCATCGTCCACTCTTTCGTGGTCTGGCAGACCGATGTCGAGACCGCCTTCCTCAACCCCGATATGGACCGCCCGCTCTACATCGAGTTTCCAAAGGGTTGGGACAAGAAGAACCCAAAGCCACAGGCCTTCTCGTCAAGAAGGGCCTCTATGGCTTCAAGCAATCTGCCCGTCTCTGGTGGATGCATCTCATGCAGACATTGGAGAAGCTTGGCTTCGGCCACAGCGAGACCGACTGGGGTATCTTCTTGCGCAAGGAGTCGGATGGTTCGATCACGATCGTATTCGTGTACGTCGATGACATCCTCATCGCAGCCAAGACTCAGGCTACCATCGACTCTGTCCGCAATGGACTCAAGCAAGCCTACACCATGACCGATATCGGCGAGGTTAGCTCAGTCCTCGGTATATCCGTCCAACGTACGAAGGACGCATACTACCTCTCCCAGGCCACCTACATCCAGACCGTCCTCGAACGTTTTGGCCTGGAAGATGCCCGATCCGAGCCTACTCCCATTGCAACGGGAACAAGCTCACGAAGGAGGGAATTCCTCTCGAAGGAGGAAAAGACGGTGTCAGCAAGTTTCAGGCCGTTATCGGATGCTTGCTGTGGATCTACCTCTGCACTAGAGGTGAGATCGGCTACATCGTCAGCGCACTCGCCCGGTTCAGCGCCTGTCCTACCAAGGACACTGGCGTATTGCCATGCGCGTCCTCCGCTACCTCAAAGGCACGCTAGACTTCCGCCTGGAGCTCAAGCCCGTCGTCGAGCCCAACCAGCCCGCTATCGTCGGCTATCCGATGCCGACTGGGCAGGAGAAGTTGAAGGCAGACAGTCTCAGTCTGGATATCTCTTCAAGCTGTACGGATGCGCCATCAGCTGGGCATCTCTCCGTCAAGACTGCGTTGCACTTTCGTCCGTCGAGTCCGAGTACGTAGCTCTTACGGAAGCAGGCAAGAAGCGGTCTGGCTAGTCCGAGCCATGTCCGATTATGGCACCCAGAATCGCAACCCGTCCTCATCCGAGGAGACAATCAAGGAGCACTAGCTCTGGCACAGAATCCCGGCTATCACAGGCGCACCAAGCACATCGAGCTGAGGTACCACTACATTCGCTCGCTCAAACCAAGGGGACAGTCGACCTCGAGTACGTCGATACACACAATCAGACCGCAGACATTCTCACCAAGCCCGTGCCCGCCCCCGTCCTCTACAAGCATCGCGACGCCATCGGCATCCGCCATCCGTCCGGTGCAACATCTCCCTGACCGTCTCTCGCACCACCGGCTGGTCGAGAGGGAGTGTTGAATTTTCCGTCAGCAGCGACCAGCGGTGCTGCTCATGAGTGTGCATATGTTCCCTTTGTTGGGCTGCCACTCAAGGTACCACGTGGTGTTCCCACGTGGCCTCCACATTCCTTTTGGCCCGTTTCGATTCTTTCAATTTTCGCACGAAGGGAAATGATCACCATGATCATCAGCTGCTGTATTGCATTACAGTTTGCGCGGATTTCGCGAGAGGCAGTTTTGCCATAGTGGTTGCTCCATCCTGGAGCAACGCGTATGGGGAAAGCGCCCTCGGGGCCTTTCACCATTTTGTAGTCATTACAACCCTCCATCCTGCTCTTCTCCCTCTGCTCCCTTCACTCATGTACCTAGCTCACCACCACCACCACCATCACCACCCACACCGTCCGCACCATCAATCGAGCACCTCGTTGTTGCTCAACACAGACCGCAGTCCGCACCATTACCATCATCAACAACAGCACCAGGAGCACAGTCCGGTGCCGTAGCGCCCAGTCCGTTGCATCCTTCCTCGCTACCGTCACGGCAAGGTTGGAGCTTGAGCGCCCAGTCCGTCTCAGCACCTCAGTCCGCACTGTCTACTAGGGGTTAAGGGGTACGTGATCCCCAGAGCAGCTGAGTTTACAACACACCGACCTTATCCGGGACTTCAGAAACGGCGGCGAAGCATCTGAAAATTGGGGAGAATGGATACATCAGCATCATCTCGGCGCTTCAGAATCGTGAAAGGCGCTGAGCCACGCAATGTGGTTGGGAGACTCACTGTGCTCGGGGACCTGAGAGGGAAATCAGTCAGGATTGAAGAGGACGTGTCAGCCTGCCAGTCCAGCAGAGCCACAGCTTGACAAACGTACAGATCACACCCATCTACCGTCCGGGCTAGGTACCGCGTGTCGTGGCCGTCGGAGAGGGGTCTACGTGAGGATTGCGTTTCTTCCGCTGCGAGAGTCCGAACAATGGCGACTTGGGACCTGCCGTCATCTTCATGTAGTCGGAAAGGGAAACGTCTTGGAGAGATGGCCATGGTGGGAGGGGGTAGTTGAAAGGACTGGCGTAAGCGCTGCGGTCGGGCGGGAAGCATTGACGGGCTGCAAAGTCGCAGAGGCTGAAGCGAGAGAAGAAGGTGTGGGGGAAGAGGGGGGAGGAGGAGGGAGGGGTGAGTTTAACGGCGGTCAGCAGTGAATCAATGAATCAATGTTGTGTCCCTTGCGATTAAAATTCCCCAGACTCTTACGTAAGTAAGATGGGGTTTTAGAACCGAATCTCGGATTCGGCCGAAAAATAAAAACCTTCATTTGCTTACTAGCTACCCGGAATCACAAGACAACGACACCTCCTTCACTAAATGACAGGGGTGCATATCCCTGCCATTCGTACCACACCAAATTCCATGATGTTTGCACCACATTTGATGCTTCTGGACGCGTTTCTTGCTCGTTCGGCGTTTTGTCTTCGGCCGAGCACTGTTCTGTTGAATCTCCGACAGCACCCAAGCCCCTGAACGCCTCAAGCAGTGTTGTTGATTCCGGGTAACGGACGGGTTACGGACGGGTAGGGGCGGATAGCGTGGCAGACTATCAGCGCTTCTGCCCGCCCGAAAAAAACCAAGACGTGAGACTACCCGTCCGCTCGAACGGCCGGGTTACCCGCCGGGTATCCTGACACATTCATCTTCTGAGTTTGAGACCTCAGACTGCTCTTCAGACCCTACTTTTCATATGTTTTCAGACCCCAGTCTCCACTAGAGACCACAATGATTACGTAAAAAGTTACATGGTCAGGCAGCTACTTCGTCTGTTCGTCAAGGTCGTCAAGACAGAAGTCCTTGAGAGTGGTGAAGCCCGCCTCCATCCACGAGTCCAGGCACATGATATGAGCTACCGTGCTGCCGAGAAGACGGTTTCTGCGCTTGGTAATTACCTCTCCACCGCGTGAGAAAGCAGCTTCGGAAGGAACACTGGTGGCCGGAATGGCCAAAAGATCGCGAGCAAGGGAAGCCAGACTGGGAAAACGAGCCTCGTTGACCATCCAATAGTGTAGTGCATCAGCCGGAGCAGGGGAAAGAATCTTTGGCTCGCGAAGGTAAGCTTCCAGTTGCTTGCGAGCAGTGATTGAGATGGAAGAGTTGGAGGGGGGAGCGTGTCTCTGGCGGAGTTTCTCGTATGGGGAGATTGCTGCAGACGAAGCATGGGGAGCAACCGGAGATACTGCAGCAATGGGATAGTAGCACTCCAAATGATGTTCCAAGTCGTCAGTAACCTGACTCAGATCCTGTACTCCGTCAGCTTCTATAACAGACTCCTTCATAGAAGGATCCAAAATAGTCGCCCATTGCACCACTGAAGCGTCGATGAGATGTTCGCGATACTCTCTGAGTCGGGTCTGAAAGAGACCAAGAACCTCAGAGCCCCAGCTAGTGAGAGTCCGAGATACGTTGAGCTCTTCCAGACCCTTGGTGATGAGAACAAAGCCTTCGGCGGCACAGCTGAGAGTGGGAAATTTGCGTCCTTGAAGGTGGTCTGACACGTCCTTGAAGATGGTGAGGATCTTGATGATGTCACGCATTGCCAACCAGACCGGCTCCGCCCAGGCATTGTTCTTGTAGGCCGGTGTCTCGAACAGATGCCGAAGAGCAACCTCCAGCCGCTGAAGTCCAGCGAGTTGGGCCAGTGTCGAGTTCCATCGGACCTCCATAACAGTGGGAGGCACGACGTACTTGACCCCCACCTCCTCACATGCATCCACCAGCGCCTTCTCTGTGGGCTTGGACCTGTGCAAGAGGGTGACGAAAGCCCTACAAGCACCAAAGATCTCGTCCCTCCCAGCATCCTCTAGTCCATGCTTAACCACCAGGTTGATCAAGTGAGAGGCGCAGCGGGCCGGCAGAAAGGGCGAGGGGGACATCCTCCGCTTCAGGATGGTGGAGATGTTGTAGGCCGATGCTGTATTGTCGGTGACGCACCCTGAGACCTTGTCCGTAATACCAAACTCCTCCAATGCCGCACTGATCAGATTCGCAGCATTCTCGGCAGTATGGGGCACGGGGAAAGGGGCGAAGTCCAGCAGAACGGTCTTGAGATTCCACGACCCGTCGATGAAGTGGGCCGTGATGCACTGGAACTGATCTCCATTCCCGGCAGTCCAACCGTCCGTCGTCAACGCGACGCGTCCTGGGATAGCCTGGAGCTCGGCCTTGACCTGGCTCTTGAGTACGTCGAAGTCCACGCCGATCTTACGCGTCATGATGTTGCGGGTAGGGGGCTCGTAGCCGGCGAGGAGAGCATGAAGCAAGACACGAAAGTCTGGGTGATCCAGGACGCTGAGGGACTGCTGGTCCCTGATGATCCACTTCTCGAGCAGGGTGTGCAGTCGGAGCTTGTCGTTGTGGGTGACCTTGGCGAACGTGAGCTTCTGCTGGCCAGCCTCCAGGCAAGGCTTCTTCTTGCATGACTCCAGATGACGTGACATGGACGAGGTGCCTGCAAGAGAGACACACGAAGCGTCAGCACAAGCAGAGGTAGAGACAAGGAGTAGGGTGTAACTGACCAGTGATAGCGGCTGACTTGAAGGAGAGCTGGGTTCCACAGTGGGTGCACTGAACCTTCTCTTCTCCAACCACTTGCTCGAAGTCATCCCAGACAGCAGCGCGCTTGGCCACAGGTCTAGGGGCAGTAGGAGCGTCTACGACGATGGCAGTATGAGCAGATGCGCCGGCGGCCGGGGGTGGGATGGGGGACAAATTGCGCGCTTGCGCGCCAGAAGTTTGAGGAGCTGGAGTCGAGTTCATAGCAAAAATGATGAGTGGGGGATGAGTTGAGAGGTGTGAGGGTAGAAGAGAGAGGGTAGAATGAACGATATACAGAGAAAGAATCGTGATGGCGAGAGAAGAGGCGAGAGAAGAGGTGTTGTGTATGGTGAAAAGGCTGAAGAGTGGGAGACTGTTCAAAGCGACAAGAGCTCGACAAGAGTGTCGGACATAAGGCCGGACATTACGGATACCCGTTCCGATTTCATGCCCGTCCAACATTCACACCAATGTAACCGTACCCGATCTCACAGCGGAATTTTCATGACTTTCAGACCCGTCACCCGAATCCGAACGGGCCTCCGTTCGGGCGGGTACCCGATCAACAACACTGGCCTCAAGCCCTTGAATACCTTCCTCTTTCACTGCTACCACGAGCATCTTCGCAACACTCACAGCGATCCCTCCTTCTTCGTCCCTACATCGCCTTTCACATCTTCTCCCATTCCATTCTCCGATCTCTCCAACGATGCTTCTCGTTCCTTGGTGCTCCACACGCCTCTCGTCATCTCCTACTCATCTCTCCTCTTCACATCCCCTTCACATACATCGGTCAAGGTTCTCCACTTAACACAGCACCACAGCGTTTGCGACTCTTCGTCCTTCCTCTCCATCGCGTGGTAAGTCATCTCTCCGCCCGAACCTCCCTGTTTTCCACAACTGAATCGTATCTCTTCCTTCGATTCATCTCTCCTCCTTTGTGTCCCTCCTGCTTCGTACAGTCTTTCTGCGTCTACGTCGACTCTCAGTCCTTTCTGCAGCTTCCCCGCGCGGCTGGTTGCTCCCCGTGGTGCGCTCTGCTCGCCCATCCGACCTGGCATGCCTCATCCTCGGCCATCCAGCACGTCGATCCCGGCCCCTTGCGCGTCGGACATCTGACGTCTCTCCTACGCCGGTGTCAAGCAGCCCCGCTCCCGCTCCCGCAACCTCACAGCCGTATACGAGCCCATCCTCACCGCCGTCGTCTACCACACCGACATCACCGACAAGCGGACGGGTGTCGCTATCGACGGATCCATGGTCATCAAGTTCATCCTCGACGCTGAGGACACTACTTCTCATTCTCCCCACCTCGGGTCTCCCCGGTGTCACTGATGTGCTCCCCAGTGCAACGTGAGTACGCGCTTTCTCACTTCCTCAGAGCTTCTTGCTAACCTCTCTGAATGTCTCCGTCTTCATTCGATCAGCCTTCCCGGTGGTATCTTGCCTACCTCAGACCTCCCTGGCGTCACCGGCGTCCTGCCCACCTCGGGTCTCCTTGGCGTTACGCTCTCTGGCGGTATCTTGCCTACTTCAGGTCCCCCCGGTGTCACCAACATCCTGCCCACCTCGGGTCTCCCTGGCGTTACACTCCCTGGCGGCATTCTCCCCACCTCGGTCTCCCTGGCGTTGCGCTTCCCGGCGGCACTCTGCCTGCCTACCTTGGGCCTTCCTGGCGTCACCGACATGCTGCCCACTTCAGGTTTGTCTTCGATCAGCCTTCCCGGTGGTATCTCGCCAACCTCAGGCCTCCCTGGCGTCACCGACATCCTGCCCACCTGGGGTCTCCCTGGCGTTACCGACATCATCCGCACTGTTCTTCCCTCGGTTACCCTCCTCGGCGGTGTTCTCCCCACCACGGGTCTTCCTGATCTCACCGACATCCTCCCTGGCAGGTCTCCCTGGCGTTACCGACATCATCCGCACTGTTCTTCCCTCGGTTACCCTCCTCGGCGGTGTTCTCCCCACCACGGGTCTTCCTGGTCTCACCGACATCCTCCCTGGCACTGGTCTCCCTGGCGTTACCGACATCATCCGCACTGTTCTTCCCTCGGTTACCCTCCTCGGCGGTGTTCTCCCCACCACGGGTCTTCCCGGTGTCACCGACATCCTCCCGGCACTGGTCTCCCTGGCGTCACCGACATCGTCCCCACTGGTCTTCCCGGTGTGACCGACATCCTGACCACCACCGGTCTCCCTGGTCTGACCACCTTCCTCCCGACGGCGACTCTTCCTGGTGTCTCATCCCTACTGGCACATTGCCTACAGGCAGCGGTTTCCTGTCAGTTGACGTCGGCTTGAGCAGCATTATCGGCGCCACGGTGACGATTGGCGACATCACCGTGCCTCACACTGTCCCCGTCAGCGCTCCTATCACAGGCTCGGTCACCTTCAGCGGTGGCTTGACTGGCATTTCTGCTACAGCATCTCTTCCGATTGGCTCGGTCACGGCTACTGTTCCGGCTCTCACGTCATTGCCCCCAGCCGTCACCTCAGCTCTTGACACCGGCCTCTTCCGAGCAGGCATCACGCCTACCGATGGACTTGGCGTCTCGGCGTCGCTTTCCATTGCAACAGTCTCCGTTTCTCTTCCGTGAGTGATAGTTTCCATCTCCAGCCGGGTCTTCTTATTTGACTGACATTTCTGATCCCCTTCCTGATCTGAATCGATCAGTCTCGGTAGCATCACGGACATCCTGCCTACCTCGGGCCTGCCCTCGATCAGCCTTCCCGGTGGCATTCTCCCCACCACGGGTCTTCCCATCGTCACGGACATCCTTCCCACCACGGGTCTCCTACCTGCTTTGACCGGCTTGTTGCCAGTAGCGACGGCATCGACTCCAGCAAGTCCAACACCACTGTTCACCTCATCTACAAGTGCGGAGGTACCCACAAGCGTTCCATCAGGAAGGTTCGTTGCATCCTGTCCTGTTCGCCACCTCATCTTACATGCACGTAGCTTACACATTATTTTTACACACAATAGGTCGAGAAGGAGGCCGCTGAGTTGGGCAAGGGCTCATTCAAGTCCGCATGGGTTCTCGACAAGGTGAAGGCCGAGCGGTATCACCATTGACATTGCGCTCTGGAAGTTCGATACTCCCAAGTACAACGTCACCGTCATCGACGCTCCCGGCCACCGCGATTTCATCAAGAACGTGATCACCGGTACTTCGCAGCCGACTGTGCCATCCTCATCATCGCCGGTGGTGTGGGTGAGTTCGAGGCTGGTATCTTCAAGGGTGGCCAGACTCGTGAGCACGCCCTCCTCGCCTTCACCCTCGGTGTCCCTCAGCTCATCGTCGCCGTCAACAAGATGAACACCAGCAAGTGGTCCGAGGAGCGCTTCAACGAAATCGCCAAGGAGACCTCCAACTTCATCAAAAGGGTCGGTTACAACCCCAAGTCCGTCGCTTTCGTTCCCATCTCCGGGTGGCGCGGTGACAGCATGATCGAGGCCACCGCTAACATGCCCTGGTACAAGGGATGAAACGGGAAGATCAAGGCCGGCAAGTCACCCGGCAGACCCTCCTCGATGCCATTGACGCCATCGAGCCCCCTCGCGCCCTACCGACATGCCCCTCCGTCTTCTCCTCCAGGATGTTTACAAGATCGGCGGTATCGGCAAAGTACCCGTCGGTCGTGTTCAAGACCGTTGTCATCAAGGCCGGAATGGTTGTCACCTTCGCTCCTTCCAACGTCACCACCGAGGTCTAGTCCGTCGAGATGCACCACAAGCAGCT
Organism: Tilletia indica; assembly: GCA_001689995.1. Lineage (NCBI taxonomy): Eukaryota > Fungi > Basidiomycota > Exobasidiomycetes > Tilletiales > Tilletiaceae > Tilletia > Tilletia indica. Next base: position 12,952 of record MAPW01000154.1, read on the forward strand.
TGTTGAGGAACCGTCTCCGTCAAGTACATCCGCCGCGGTAACGTCTGCTCGGACTCCAAGAACGACCCCGCCGCGGAGGCCGCCTCTCTCACTGCTCAGGAAATTGGCTCAGGACATTGTCATGAATCGCCCCGGCCAGATCGGTGCCGGTTACGCCCCAGTGCTCGACTGCCACACCGCCCACATTACCTGCAAGTTCGCCGAGCTCATCGAGAAGATCGACCGTCGGTCCGGCAAGTCCGTCGAGGCCGCCCCAAATTCATCAATCCCAACACGCCCATCTGTGCGGATGTTTTCAACGCCTTTCCCCCCCCGGCGCTCGGTCCTTCGCCGTCCGTGACATTTGGACAGACCGCTGCCGTCGGTGTCCTTTAGGCCGTTGAGAAGTGCCGTCGATAAGTCTGCCAAGGTCACCAAGGTACGTAGTCTCTTTCTCTTGCTGACCTACCTGATAACCCCACTGACTCTCGTATTCTCTTACCTACAGAACGATTGGGAATCGGAGGAGATCTGGTTGAAGAAAGTTGGCAGTGACTTAGGCGCTGTGAGCGCGAGCTTCATAATCGGAATGAACTCAGCAACGGCGACTCTTCCGACTCTCACACCTCCCACGCTGCTCCACCTTATCCTTCCACATCTTTCTGCATTGGTAGTCATTGTTAAAAAATACAATCTTCTTTACTTCGCCTGACTTCTTCGCTCTGAGCACTTCCTCTGGACGACCACGATCATCTCATGTACATTGTATTCATTACCAGGGAACGGGAAACATATTATGCATGTCAAAATCTTACTGAGGTAATAGTAATTGGTAGCCACAGTGTCGCTGATCGTGAACATCTAGGAATAAGATGTATATGTATGAGAGAGAACGGGTGAGAATTTGAGCGACTTCTGATACACAGATGTATGCTTTACGACCTCCACGATTCGTGAAGCAACTTTTTCTTCCAAAATACGACCTCCAAGAAGCAGTTGAAGGGTGGCTGCGCCACCCTGATGCTGCTTCCTTACAGGTTCAGCACATTTCGCAGCATGTGTGGTAGCAGGCAACAGCATAGTCGAGCGATGAGGCTACTATTTACGAGGTCTGTAGTAACTGCGTAAAATTTTGGGCCGGAAAAATGTTAAATGTTTTGCGAGGTCTTAAAAATCTATTCCCCATCCCCACATACTTCTGGCGATTAGATAAGTCTTAAAAAATTTAATTTAATTTTTGATTTTCATTCAAATCATTCAAAAGATGCCTTCCCCTCAAGGCCTCAAGCCTCAAGTCTCAAGCCTCAAGGCTCAACCGCTCAACGTCCAACGATCAACACTCATATATGATAGGTGATGATTCATAACTTGCCGCATCTTTTGCTTTTTTGTTCAGATGTACAGAAGACCGTACCGGGGAAGTGTGGCTCTTTGAGTCTGGGGAATTTCTGGCCTACAGCCAGAGCCACTATCGTTGCGCAACGACCTCGGCCGAACCCAACCCCCCTCTCCAACGAATCAAGCACAACATTCAGCCCCTACAGAGACGGGAAGGCAACGAAACAACATCAAATTTCGTGAGGGGGTCCGGATTGCAAATTCGGAACACATTCATCGAGGGGGGAAAAGCAGTTAGAGAGACGGCAGGGTACTTAGTAAGGAATTGTTGAGAATGAGCCTTACGGCCGTAAGAAAACCCCCTCTATAACCCCAAACTTAAAAGTCTGGGGAACTGGTGTTCTTTGTGCGATGTCATCTTTGTCGGGGCGACAAGTTCGGCCTTTTGAAAAACCGGAAAAAAAAATCCGACACCGGGTGTGGATGCATCCACCACAACTTCTTTCCACACATTATAAACGACAATCCTAACGTGACAGTAGGATACCTCTTCCAATCGCCTTGCTTTCACAGTCTTCTGTCTGGAAATTGAATGTGTTGGTGAAAAATACTTGCTTGCTGTGAAGTTCACCCAGGTACTGTGAGTGGTGAGCGGTGGGTGGTGCTGCGCTTGCAGACCTCGGAGCCTTAATTTTCATAGAACCACAGCTTGAACCAACACTTTTGCCTGCGGATGCATTCACCATGACACCTTTGCTCACAACGCAAGACAGCCTGGAATTCGGCATGGTACTACTCTCTGTGCATATGAAGTCTGAGTAGGTGTCCGCATTTGAAAAAAGGCAAGTGGTAAGGAGTTAGTATTGCTGTGTATTTTGAGGTGTACCGTGTAGCTGCGCAAAGAGATGGTCTCGTAACTCGTTGCGCAACGAAACGAAACGAAAGCCCCCCTCACCAACGAATCAGACACAACATTCGGCTGATACGCAGGGGCCGAGACAAGATACGCAGGTGTATGGGCAAGACATAGACATGAAATTCGGCCAGGGTGCGCGGCACACGACTCTGAGTGTATTCAATTACGAAAGGGGGTACGTTGAGTGAGACAGCAAGGTACTTGGCAAGGAATTGTTGAGAATGACCACTAAAACTGAAAAAAAGAACCCCCTCTAAAACCCCAAACTAAAGTCTGGGGAACTAACAACTTCACCTTGTGAATTTGTGATCTTTCCCACTTTTTCTACTCCTTAGTCCTTACTTCTGCTGCCTCATGCCTGAATGCCGGTTTCTACGTTTTTTTTTTTTTTTTTTTTTTTTTTTTGGGGGGGGGGGGGGGGGGCAGGCTGCGCAATGCATTATGCATTCAGGATTCGGTGACTGTATAACTGTGGACGTGGTAACTGTGACTTGTGAGCTGTGACTGTGGATAAGTTAACTTAATAAGTTATGACTGTGACAGTGTGACTCAACTGGCGGCCAAAAGAAATTAAGTCAACTGTAACTGACAACTGTAGAGCCGGCGCAGAGTCACTTCTGTCTGCTGACTTGCTGTACATGTACTAATAACTAAACAGATAGATGTAGCTGCTTAGCAAATAGTAAAGACAATTAGACAAGACATGTGATGATTGATGATGGGAGGAAAAACAGAATACAAGTGAGAGATGAGAGAAGTGAGGAGCTGCTGCTGTTGCTACGCGGAGGGAAGGAAATGTATCGGCCGATAGAAGGAGAAGTGGTGAGAAAACAGGAAGAAATGGAGTGAGTAGATAAGAGAAGAGAAGATAGATGTGCCACGGCCCACGTGCATGGCCCATCTAGCACACTTGCAGCTACTGAAAGTCTGCAGTTACGGCAAGTGATTTTACAATTTACAATAATGTTAATGAATGTACAGTCGTACAGTACCTTTCAGTAATTGTATGGCCATCACAGGTACTCTCAGGCCTCAGCTATCATGGCAGATTACGAAGGGGAGGACGAGATAAGCAGAGCAGAGATTGGGTTACGCCGTGAGAACTAGGATGGCTTCGCAACTGTAAAAGTCACACAAAAGTTTTGAGAAGTGATTATGTTTACGACTTACGAGTTTGCGACAGACATGTTAGTAGCTTTCAATCACTGCAGCAGCTGCTCACGGACAGTGGTCGGCTACGACAATAGTCACACGACTTTGGGCATAGTCATAGTCATAGTCATAATCAGACTATGGTTCACATAGTCGACAACTATAGACTAGAGCATACATCAGAGACTGTTGAGACCATAGTCGGACTATTTCGCTGTGACTATACCTTTTGACGAGAAAATGGAGATTATAGTCAGACTATTCCAGTGAAAATGTCTGTGGACTGTGACTACTGACTATAGTCAAAACTCAAAATATCAGATTCGCAAATGAATACCATAGCTATAGTCAGACTTTCAAGACTGATAGTCACCAGTCAGACTATAGTCCAGCTATAGTTGCTGAATAATGTGACTATAGTCGCGATAGTATGGCTATCCGCTATTACCATTTTTCACCAGAATTAGTGACTATGTAAGGGAGGCAACGTAGTGGTCAGCAATGGTGAACTGACTCAGGTCTCAGTGCGAGGTGAGCTGCAACGACAGTGTGCTGCACGCTGCAGTTTACGCTCAGCAGAGCTGGGAAATGTTGGGAGAAAATTGGGATGTGAAGGCCGGGGAGTGAGAGACACGTGCCGTGGCACGAGGGCAGTGTCGGACCTTTCAAATTTGTTGGGATCCGCGGACTGCGTCGTCAGGCGGTCATTGTAATCGGGTATAGAGTACAGACGTAGCGGGACGCAGTGGCCGAAGGCCGAGTCTGCACTGTTCAACGCACGGCCCTGTTAAGAACAGCAGAGCAGAAAAATTTGACACCGCTAGAGTGCCAGCAGTGAGTAGCCAGCTGCCAGACGGTAGAACTGTGTCATGTTTGCGAAAGAAGATATTGGAAATGCCCTAAAGGAGCAGATCAAAGCTGCACGAGGGCCCGAAAGAACCCCCTCTTGTAATAAATAGGATCACACAGTCAAACTCCTCTCCAAGATGTTCTCTCAACGCAGTCAGTCGAGTCAAACAGGGCCCAGAGACGGGGATGGAGAGGAACGCAGCCGTGATGGCACTCCTGACTCCCCTCCCGGCAGTCAGAACCGGCTCGGTGGCAGCGACCCCGGGGACGGGGAGCTCTCAAAGGAAGAGCCGGGCCCGGAGCCGAACCATGAAGCCATAGTAGTGTGAGGACACTCCGGTGGTTGCACACAGTCTGTAGTTTGGAGCACGCACTGACCCGTTAATGTCTCGTTCTTGGCAGGAAAACCTGGTCCCTGGCATGTGATGCCGGTGGTTTGCTTGATGCGTACCATGACCCCCGCAGACCTTGTGGCCAGTCTGAAAACCACTGGGGAATACATCGGCGGCGATGGGGTCAAGGAGCGTCTCGATTCCGCCAAGCTGGACGAGCGTGGTCGCTTCATGATCACGACAGCGTATGTATTTTAACTTTGAATTCAACCGCATTCATCTATCCCTCACATGTACTGACACAGAGTCTCTCGTGTGCATTGTGGTGAACAGCAGCGGCGAGGTGGAGGAGATGCAGTGGTCATACACGGGGAAGGGCCGTTCTGCATACGGCTTCGTGAACGGTAAGACGGCCAGACGGGTAACGCGTATCCTCCACATTGGGTTGCCCCAGGTTCGCGCCCAATGCGCATTGAGATCGAGGACTCCAACGTCCCAGGGATGCGCCGCAAGAGAGCCATCGAGGGCGGGGACAGCTATCCCTGTAATGTGTGAGTGCAACGGGACCCAGTGTGTGACGTGTGTAGAGACTCGGAGCGTTTCTGACGTGTTGACTGTTGTGTGGTCACAGAGGTTCAAGTGTAAAGCAGTGATTGAACGCAGTCCGTTCCTAGCAAAATTAACGCTCGTTTTTGAATTCATATCTTGATCTGGACAGTCATAAATGATCATATATGATATGGTCATGTATGATCTTATCATGTATGATCTTATATGGTCATATAAATAAGAGCTGAATATGAATACAAAAGGCCTGGTCATATTTGGTCATATTTAGTCATATTTGGGGATTTTCGGTCATGTGTCATGTATATGTGACAGTCATATTTCCCCACCCAAAAAGAGGAATATGACATGAGTAATATGATCATATATGTTCATGTCATATATGATATATATGACATTCATATACATATATATGACATTCATTTCTATCATTTATGACATTCATCATATATATATATGATGTATATATATGACATTCATCATATATATGACATTCATCATATATATGACAATTTGTGGTGAGCACTGATTGGGATATCATATATGAGTATATGACCTTCCGGCCAAGCGGAAAATTTTGGGTCATATCATATATGACCTGGACGCAAAGATGACCGAATATGACTAAATATGACTGCCTAATTGACTCTGATTTTCTCGGTTGGACTATATGACACGATCATATGTGTCAATATATGATCATATATACTCATATTCAACTCTGAATTTGAGATCGGGTGTGAGTCTTACGGCCGAAAAAAATCAACGTTACGTAATCAGTGAACAATTTTGGCGGCTTAGCGGCTCAACATACTCATATATGATTATATATGATCAGATTTGGACATACATTTTTTTCCGAAAAATAAGAGCTCATATTTGGTCATATATGATCAGATATGATCAGTTATCGGCGTGACTATGGATTACTATGACTATTTATGACTGTAGTCGCATGTGACTATGGAAACTATAGTCATAGTCACAAATAGTCACTCTCATGACTATGAGTTGACTATGATCAGTGTTCACCATTTTTTGTCATGTTACATGGTCATTTTTGTCATATGACAAAATATGACAGATATTTTTAGAATATGACAAATATGACAATCCAAACTTTATTTTGTCATATGATTATATTTGACCCATCCGATGTCATATATCACAAAATATGACACAGAATATGACAAATTCGAGTAGCTCCTCCGGAAATGTCATGTTGTCAGTTGTCATTTCTCATATGATAATATTTGTCATATTAACACAACAAACATCACAATTCTCAAGAAACGAGTTTAAATCTTGGATTCCGATTTGAAATGCACCAAATTTTATAATGATTTGAGAAGCGGTTCCAGTGCCAACTGTTTCCTCCCCGTATTGCTCACTTCTTCCACGCCACAAAAATCGTGAATCCCTATATGGTCACTCCCATCAAGCGCGCCGCGGCTCGTACAGACGATAGTTTTGCACACCACAAGCCTTCACCGTTTCGATACAAAAAGGACTTACAATTCCCTTTGTAAAGCGGTAAAGCCCCTTTGTCAGTACAAATTGCCTGATTGTTCATCAAACCCCTTCGCGCTGTCGATACGACTCCACCCATGCTCAGTTGCAACTTGCAAGCGCCGCAATAATATTTCACATGGCAGGTATACGTAAAGTAGTGAACATGCTCCGATATGATCATATATGATCAGATATGACTTCAAAAACAAGAACAATCGGGAAAACATTCCACGTGGCAGGTATAAGTAGTATAATAAAAATGATCTGATATGATCATATATCATCAAATATGACCTCAGAAACCACAGTAATTGTACCAACAAATTTTCCGGTCATATATTACCAGGTCATATATGGCATATATAAGTTTTGGATTTTGGCAGGTGCTCATGTCATATCTCATATATGAGTTGGGGGTCAAATATGAGCATATATGACATGTGGTGAGCATTGATCCCAATATGCTTATATTTGGTCATATCATATACATGAGTTCATAAATATGAGTTTCTGTGCTGATGAGCCGAAAGAGACGGAGACCGTTGTTGAGTGCGGGCATATATGCCTGATGCAGGCACCAGACGTGCACCGGGTTGGTACAGTCTAAAAGTGCGTTGAGCTCTAATTCGCCGGAGATCGACGCAAATCGGGGGGTATACCCCCTTCGAAGGTCAACCCAATGTCTTTCGATTCTTTGGCTGCTGGTAGAAGGGTCAGCCATGAAAGACGCCCGGCCAAATCGTGAAAGCAACGGTCAAGTAGTAAGAAGCCATCGACCGTCGCCATCAGTTGAAACTGAAAAGTTGAAGAAATTGCCAGCTCTCATATCTCGCGTGGCCTCCATATGAGCCTTGACGGTTACCATCTCTCCACCGTGATCGGCTCAGGCCTCAAACCCGAGACAGAAGACCCCACTCGGCGGTCCCAGCCTGAAACGCAGACAGCACTTTGTCCGCCCGACTATTGTTGACTCCATGGATAAATGTGACCACATGGCTATGGCCGTCGATTTTCCCATGGATCACGATCTTGTACCGTATACGCCTGTGATGCCCGTCAATATGTCACAGAGAGTTGGCATAGGGAACAGTATACTGACATCATTTCACACGTCGGCGCCAACGCGATGCAGCCCTTTCTTGGTTTTCTAAGCGTATAGCAGCTCGAAAATGAGCGTTTGGGACTTTGATTTCGAGGGCTCGCAATGCTCTCAACAACGCGCGCTTGCCCTTGTTGTCACCGCCCAGACGACGGGTCGTAAATCTTCATGGGAAATGTAACTGATGTGCCCTCGCAGTCGTGAGATCAGCTCATCAGCGAGCGTAATCGACGGTAACACCGAGACTTGAGGTGAGCGCGAGTTATGCCAGGCCAGCAAGGGCTCCGCAAGATGACCAATGTTTTCGACGACTGCTTGAGGCTCCATTCTGGACTGCTTTCTGAGAGATCAGGGCAAGAGTGGATCATCGAGGTGAATTGCAGGATGCTAACACCAACAGAGAAGCCTCAACCAGAGCAGAAGGCATAAAGCATAAGCAGAAAGCAGAAAGCAGAGGGTGAAGCTCATGCCTGAAGGTGAAGATGGCTATGTAGTAGGACCAGAAAGCTGACCAGAAGGGAGAAAACAGACTCCAGAAAGCCGAAAGTAGAAGTAACAAAGATGTATCAAAAAGGCGCGCCGTGCTACCCACCTACACATCGAGAGGTACACCATAGGATGATTCGAGTTTTCTGCGAAAACCACGGGATGGTACAGATATTTGTAAAACCTCAACATTGCCGAAATATCCCAGCCGACAGCCCCCGCCCCCGAGGGCTCAGGCGCAGGATGAGCACGGAGCTCCCCGGAATTTCCGGGTTCCGGGACGGGGCTCCGAACCAATTCCGGGACTTTTCAGAGCATTCCGAACTCCGGCTGAATTGCTCTCCTGTTAGGCGGCAAGCTCCGCATTACGGGAAAAAAACCTGGGTTCATCCTTCTGCGATTCTGGCTCCGTCAAAATAAAGGCTTTCATTAATATTTCTTTCCGCATTCCGCAGGTCCCGGAATGCGAAATTTCGCCGGATTTTGCAACATTCCGGGACTCTCTTTTGCATTCCCAGGATCACATAGATATGGGTCCAAATAGACCTTCTATCATACATAGCCTTCATGAAGGGTCTGCTCGGCTATGGATAGCTCAATTGATGGCTAAAACCCGTCTATCGACGTGTCTTCGAGGCTCAAATGAGCCCCTGAGACCACGCGAGTGGGGTTTCTCATACATGAAACTCGGCCATGGAGTCTCAGTAACAGATGAGACCCCAAATGAGACCCTTCATCACGTGACCCCCGGAATCTCCCGGAATCCGGCGGAATTCCGGGGAAGTGAGCTAGTTCGGCCACAGATTCCGTATTCCGCACTTTTTGGCGTGGGTTGCCAATGAAGATTCCGGATTCCGCATCAGCGCCCACCGGAAATTCCGGCTACCGGGCGAATAGCCAGAAATTCTAAAATTACCACAATTTCAATTCCGGCACCGGGAAACCCCGGAATTTGCTACGGAATCCGGCTAAATTCCGAGAACCCGATTCCGGGGCGAGCTCCGTGCTGCGGCCCGCCCTCAGGCCCCAGCTTGAAGATTTGAGGGGAAGACATTGTGCAGGCCACCATGGATCAAGAACGCGCCAATCGACATGCGAGCATACGTTCGAAGATCGTCACAACTCGTGACAATGACAACGAGCGCTCGGATCAAGAGACAAGAGACACAGAAGTCCTCCATCAAGACCGGCTCTCCTGCTGCTCCTTACATCACAACTCAAACCAAGCCGACAGCTCCACAGCCAACTACGGGAACTTACAGGCGCCCTTTCTATGGAAATCGCTCCACCGATCCGCCTTCCCGTCCTACAGCTTCAGGTACCTTACGACCCACAAGTCCCAAACCGACCGACGAGTGCCGATCCTGCGGAGGACTTGGTCACTGGGCTTCCGACTGCCAGCAAGGCTCCGGACCAACCTCGTCAGCATTGATGAAGATACGCAAGACCCCTACGATAAAAAATGGGACGACTACCCCACAAGACTTCCGACGACGAATGACGAAGACAACGAACCCAGTGTCCTTTTCCTCGATGATGAGTAATGAAGAAGGCAAAATCGAATGACAACTGGCTTCTACTTGCCTCGACCCGAAGAAAAATCCACCAGAAACCCAAAAATAGCTCAAAAACTCCAATAAACAACGCACAAACCAAGATTCAAGACTCAAGACTCAAGCTTCGAACAAGATCCGTGTCATTTCCTCCTTTCTCGTCGTCTACCTCCCTTCCTTCGCACTCAGCCTTGAGAATGAAGCTTCACATTTCAAATTGCTCTTGGAATGATAAGTCATTACAGGAGGGGAGGATGTAAGAATTGTCATTTGGTATTCGACTTTAAACCATACCTTCCACCTTTGTCCCACATTTCAACTTCACAGTTCATTCATTGCTACCATACTGTCCTATTGATTTTATCCTGTTCCTTCTGACCTCTGGTTAATGTGTCTGTATGTAGTAATGTCTGCTTGTGGCTAGTGGTCCATGGTTTTGGGTCTATTGTTGCACACAAATCGTTACGCAACGATTTGTGGTTTTGGTTCAAACATCGCGCAAAAATCGTTGTGCAACGATTTTGACTTCTGAGTCTACTCGGGTTTTCGAGAAACTCGAAACACCATCAGACCTGAAAGGTATAAAAGGGCAGCCATTTCTCCCTCAACCATCACTTTCGTCCCCCCAGCTCTTTCCCCGCACACATCCAGACACCTAACTTGGCAATCACAGAACATTGCAGAGTTAAGTCTACCGTGTGAAGCCTGAGTCTCATCCACCTTCTAAGCTCTTCTTTTATCACCAACCTCTACACTACCACTCCCGTAGGACTACCAACACCTAGATCAGTGATCAACATCAGTAGGCATAGGCTAAAGTTCTAGCAACACGTCCCTTCTGTCTCCATACAACGAGCGGTACTACGCGATTGACTGTCCAACACCGAATCTATTGAGTTGAACGCCCTCTTGCAGTTGGGAAACCTTACAACCCTTGACCAAATCGCAACGTAAACCTCCTAAATGAAGAAACGTGCTTGAATTCGCTCGGAGAGTCAGTGATTGGACCTTACCCTAAAGTCTCCAAACGTCCGTCTTGCCTGCCCCTGTAGGCAGAACGGAGAGGAGATGGCCCATGCTCGATGTTTTAACTGCCATCGCCGCCGCCTGGCCCCCTATAGCCCGCAGCGTTGTTGCGCTTCCGTGGAGGCGTCGCATGGCCTTTCTGACCGTGGGACAAACGGGGCCGACCTTCCGAAGTGCTGAGGAGGCAGTGCCGGAGTTGAAAACGGGGATAGCAGTGGGTTCAGGGCGGGTGTCCTTGGTGTGAGGTGGATGCTCGGCAGGAGCTGAACGAGTCGTTGAAGCTGTAGTCGTCGCTCGCACACCGATCAACTGGTGCCAGGCAAACGATGCCGGATGCCCTCGCCCTTTTAATCATCGCGGCCTTCCAAATTCCCAAGGGGTCCTCCTTGCCCAACCCGTAGAATCGCAGGGCCGAAGAGACCGAGTGGGAAGCTTGCTCGGATAGCGCCATTTCAGTGTTGGTAAGACCCCCAGCTGCTCCTGCCATCTCGGTCGTGACCTCCTGTTCTTCGACCGCGTCTGCAATCTCGTCCTGCTCGGACCCCTTTTCGTTATTCAGCAACTTGATGACATCCTGTGAGCAAATAGTTCTGATAATAGACCCCTGCAGCTGTCTCCAAGCCGACACTCCTATCGATGCTCCGAGCCTGTGAGCTTTGATGGAGACCTGAAGAGTCCTAGTGAGCATTGTGGTGGAAAAAAACCTTGCCTTCCTGAGTCAACGAAGTATGGCAGGCATTTTGTCCACCTCACGTAAGCGTGTTTTCATTTCCAAAAAGAATCCCAGGTTCTCCTCAGTCAGGCGCCTCAGCCTTCAGCTCTCCCTGCTGGCGAAACAGGCGAAGGGTGGCGCGCCACCCTGAGTCGTGCGCGATTATAGCTTGAACTTCTGATTGGCAGTGAACTCCCACACGACATGCTTTGTCAACGCCATGCTAATGTCGCTCGGCAGTAATGGAAGGTAGGACGTTTGTAGCCGTTCTACGGCCTGTCGTAGGTAAAGACACTCCATGAGTCGGATGATCTGGGCGTCTTCCTAATCGTCATGCTTGAGGAAGTATGTCAAAGGTCTTCGGAGGTACCGCCGTTCAGGCTTTCCGTCCCTGATAACGTAAGTTCCGATATGCTTGTAGCGGCTGAACTGCCTTTCGTTGGGAAGGTATGGGAAGACGCAAAGAGCCGGATCGCACTCCCTCCAAGTCGGCAAAGACTGTGAGGGATGTGCCCGGTGGCCGGGCAAACCTGAAGGCGATTCCATACACCCAGACGGGTTCGAAACTAGTGATGGAAGTCTTGGTGCCGTCGATGCACGTTTGTGCCCTGGCCAGCATCAAGAGATGACCCTGTTTTTCGACGCCCTCGAGGAAGAACGAGAAGGCCCTCCAGTACATCAGCCCCCGATCGGTCTCCTTCCAGATGATGTGCGATACCCTTCCGTACCGCATCGAGACGACTGTCTTGTGACGCCGAACATCCAGCGAGCAGGACTCTCATCACTCGTCCTCGAGTCCCGGTGTTCTCGTTCAAGTCAAAAAGCCGGTCAAACTCGGTGACAGTATCTTGGCATTCCCAGTATCTTGGCATTCCTTCCCGAGTCCTGCTTCGTCGAAGGCCGAGCGCCAGTCCGTGTAGCCCCCCGGCCCCCCCTCCCCCTTCCTAATCCTCCAGATTATAAGAATCAGCATGGCCATAGGCAAAAAGAAGAAGAAGACCGCCAAGACCAGAAGCACTACAACGGCTGGCACAGCGCGAAATTTTCCAGGCCAGCAGTCGCACAGCCTTCTCACAGTACTCGGCGTCCATAGAGCCAAGGTCGGCGATGACCTTAATGTCCCTTGTGGTACCTTCAACTAGCAGGACACCCAAGAGCCGCTTTCTGACCTCGACAGCGAAGCACAAGAAGCCCATCACCTTCTGAAACTTTCCCGAATAGAGGCCGCTAGGTCGAAGAGCGGGCGAGCGTCAAATCCTCCCCCCCCCAAGAAACCCAAAAAGAAAACCCGCGGGCAGAGCGAGAGCCGGAGAAAACGCGACGAACTCGAGAAGGCAGCGAAGCGAGAAAAGGGCCAAATTTGCGCACCGACACCCAAGATGACTCGCGCCTGGCTAGATGCTTACGCTTTCAATCTCGAAAGAGAAGAGATAAACACTGTTCATCAATCACTCCATCTCTGCGGCCCGCAGGAGCTTTTCGAGCGGCGCGAATATTGCGCCTGATATCGATGACGAGCCGGCCATTCAGTGGTGCGAGGCCATGGAGCGAATGTCAGGCAACATCCGGATCCCACAGGCGCAAGATCCGATCGACCTGAACAACTGTGGGGGCAACTTAGCAACATCAATGTTCGAACGCCTTGAATGGGAGGAGATCTTGCGGCTTCCTGCTCCCGTAGCAGACCAGCATATCCTACTTCGTTTGCTGGCCGGACTCCTCACTCTTCATCAGCACGCTTACATCCAAAAGAAGGATCACTTCAACTTTCCTGATCCCACAAACACTGTGACACATGACGTTCTGAACAGCTTCCTCAAAGTTCTATATGAGACGTACTACATCCCCGTCGGGGCCACGGTTGCGACAGAAGGATTGGGAGCACAAGGAGCGGGAGCGGCAGAAGTAGGTGCTCTCCACGCCAAAGTTCTTGGCCATGCGAGCAGTGTGGAACACTCCAATGGCCTGTCGCACTTTTGGATGGAGGCGTGCGAAGAAAGCCGGATGATAAGAGTCATGTACGTTGGTGTCACCATGGCGCGAAGATGCCCACATGATCTTCTTCACGGGCTTGACGTCAGGTTTAAAAAGGGGGCCATAGTAGTGTGCCGCTACTGTTCCCACCACGTCCGGTATGAAATGGGCCCGAGATGTCGTTCCGAATAGCTTGAATCCGGAGCTTTAGCCAGGTGGAGAGGAAGACAGCAGGCGGACGTCCGTGGTCGTCCACAGTCCAGTCGGAATCGGAAAGCAACCTTGGAAGATCCTCGATTTCCCCTTTCCGCGCCTGAGCTGATGGGCAAGGTGGCTTCTTGCACTGACCACCGCTTCGGGCAAAACAGAGCTTGCAGCCGTTGATGTTGATACTGATGGTCTTCATGCTTCGCATTTTGCCCAGATGTTCAGACAGGGTCTGCATTGCAATTGCAAACATGGTTGTGTGTTGAACAATGCAAGAAATTTCGTTGTAATATTCAAGACCGTCGTTCTGACCAATACTACGTTGGTAGATCCAAACGCAGACCGGTCCATCACCTTTGTCAGGCGCGATGAGTCCCGGAACCTTACCGCCTTGAAAAATCTTAGCCGCGCGATCTGCGATGACCTGAAGACCGCCCCCTTTTGTGATGACAGCGTCTTACGCCGTATTAATAAGCTGGCCTAGCTTCTGCATCGTATCTTGGTCGACGCATGGCGGACTAGCGAGGACATCGGTGAAATCGTCGCTTTTCTTCTGCGAACACTTGTAGATCTTGACCGGGGCATCCGACGCGGAAGAAGGGGCTACCTGTTCCTTGCCCTTAACCTTTTTGGGCGAACAGGCGGTAGCAGACTTGCGCTGTCCCCTGCTCCTTTCCAAAAACGTCATTGTCGCAGTCCGTTTTTCGAGATTTCGGTGAGGGAAGACCCGCTTGAGTCTGTATCTCCAATCTGCTGCTGCTTTGAGTGCCCGGGTTGCGTGTTTGAAAATGGGAACTAGACGCATAGAGTCCATAACGAACGGTTCATCTGCTGCTGTGAAGGAAGCTATGTACCGTCTAGATCGTTTGGTTGGCAGTGTGGGCAATTTGACACCACCCAGCCCGCCAGCCGTCGTCCGAAAACATAAATTGTGTCGTATTCGGCAACCTTGCTTTTTTCAGACCGACGTAAGCACGGCCACAACAAACAAATCGCTGACAGCGGTGACAAATTCCAGCCGCATCCTCGACACCATTTTCCAGTTTCTTTGCAGTGATGTTCGGCTTGACGGTCACCAAGATCGTGTTTCCGCCTTGGCAGTCGCTTACAATAATTATAATTCTCTCACAACTACTGGAACGTTGCTGGTTGCTGATAATGACTTTAGTTAACCTACAATTACTGCACAGCTGACAGAAAAAAAAATATCCAAGTGGAAAATGCATTTTCCGTCACACTAAATATTAATTGGTTTTACAGTTTGCAGTTTGCACTCACGCCGACCACTATAACCGCTAAGTTGATAAGTGACTGTCCGAATCTTGGGGGAATATGTTTCAGGGTCTTGCGGAGCGGTCAACATCGAGGGAGGGATGCCAGCGGTACCTCGGAGTGGCCAAATACCTGTCGCCGAGTACCCTTTCTTCTTTCTTGAAATTCTCAGAGTTTAGACACAAATCTCGGAAGCTATGCTAATCTAGCTCGTGGCCCTGCCCTTGCTCTTATCGCGGCGCTACCTCTTGTTCATGCGGCGCATGGCGAACTCGTCGAAGGTAGCGATGTCTGTCTTGAGGTCCGTGATTTCTTCGGTGAAGTGACAAATTTCCGCGTCTCGCTCCTCGACCTCGGCCTTGGCGGTGGAACTCACCCCGAGAAGACGCTCATTTTCCTCAACCGCCTTTTGACGCCCGGCCTCCGCTACGGCGCTACCACTGGAAGCTTACGCTCCAGGTCGCCGCTTTCGTCAGCTCGCTTCATTCCGTCTTCGGCGAGGTCGATCTTGATGTGGCTGCCTTGAGCTGCGTGAGTAGGTCCTGGATGACAAGCTCCACGTCCAGATTCTTCCACCAGGTCGGAACTATCTCATCACACACAGCAGTGGTAGAAAGTTGGAGGGTCTCGGACACCTCGAGGAAACGACTGCTCAATTCAACAGACCACAGAAGTGAAAGGAAAAGAGGAAGGGGGAAAAGGACAATGAGTAGAAAGAAAATTGTCGAAGCAGCTAGTTCGGGGCCTCGCATTCACCCTTGTCGAGGCGGGCCTTCTTACCGCCGCGCCGAGTCGCGAGCTGCTCGTACAAGGCAATGTCGGCCTTCAAGCCGGTGACCTCTTGCTGGAGATGACCGATCTCGAGGTCGCGTTCTTCGACCTTGGCTTTCGCGGCCGACAACTCGCCAAGAAGGCGTTTGTTCTTAATTTCTTGCTGGAGGTTGCCGATCTCCACGTCCCGTTCCTCGACCTCGGCCTTCGCCGCCGAAACCTCGCCGAGGAGGCGCTCGTTTTCTTCGACCGTCTTGTAGAGTCCGTCCTCCGCAATCCCGCGGAGCTTGCGCTCGAGGAAGAATCTGGACGTGGAGCTCGTCATCCAGGACCTGCTCGGCTGCTCACGCAGCTCAAGGCAGCCACATCAAGATCGGCCTCGCCGAAGACGGAATCAAGCGAGCTGAACGAAAG
Organism: Tilletia indica; assembly: GCA_001689995.1. Classification (NCBI taxonomy): domain Eukaryota; kingdom Fungi; phylum Basidiomycota; class Exobasidiomycetes; order Tilletiales; family Tilletiaceae; genus Tilletia; species Tilletia indica. Next base: position 29,111 of record MAPW01000154.1, read on the forward strand.
CGGCGATCTGGGGCGGAGAGCTTCTTTTCGGGGTGGTTTCCGCCGTCAAGGCCGAGGTCGAGGAGCGAGACGCGGAAATTTGTCACCTCACCGAATAAATCACGGACCTCAAGGCAGACATCGCTACCTTCGACGAATTCGCCATGCGCCGCATGAACAAGAGGTAGCGCCGCGATAAGAGCAAGGGCAGGGCCACGAGCTAGATTAGCATAGCTTTCGAGATCTGGGTCGAACCTCTGAGAATTCCAAGTAAGAATACTCGGCAACAGGCAGTGATCACCAAAAATCTAATATTATATGACTCATATGAGAACTATTGTGTATTAGTACTTCATATTTCTCATATGAGTTTCGAAAAAGTTGGGTGAAAATATTAGGTCCTCATAATCTCATATTATCGGATAATATGACCTCATATGAGCCAATATTGTGTCGCATATGAGATCTCATACATTAATGTGTCTCATATGAGATATTGTGTGAGTTATGAGGTCGGTTGATGAGGTAAGTTTTGGATTTTGGGTGCGCGATTGCCCGATGAGAGAGCCTAAAACGCCGCCATGCTCAGACAGCTCAATTCGAAAATCGAAACCCCTCCCCCTCGGCTCGAGATCTTTGAGCCTTGAGGACGGAAAAGGGGTGGTGATTGGAGGTCGTCCTCTTTGGGGCCAGGGAATGCTTGCGCCGAGCCGACAGCCGTTGACACGTTGCTGAGTAAGATGAAATGAGGGACGCAGGATGAACAACGACGAAGACCGATGGGTGAGCGCAGGTCCTAGACATGAAAGAGAGTCAAAACGAAAAAGGAAGACAAAAACGCGAAACTGGACGTGACTGAGGACGCGTTTCGCGACCTCGTAGTTCTGTCAGATCACGCAGCTGAGTCACATCAAGCTGCTGAGGCAGCTCAGCAGAGCATTGAGAGGCTTCGACGCTCCATGGAGGTGTCGTACAAGAAGTCCCATGAGAATCTCAACGGCATCGAAGATGATGGTCCGACGGTTGCGAGCGAGGGGATGAAGGAACGTGAAGAGGCGGAGGAGCTTGAAGAGGAAGTCGGCGGCCAGGTTTGCGAAGATGACGGGTGGAGGAGGCAGACGTCTCCGAACGGACCAGACTTAAGGAAGTGCTTTTCAAAGTCTGCCCCTTTTCGGTCGGTGTCACCAGAGAACAGCAAGCGAAGACGGCTCCGTTAGCGCATGCCCTGCAAATCATCGAAACATTTCGAAATACTCTGCAAAAGAAAACGGAGGACAGTGACCTCGACGACACGAAGAAGAAGCACGAATAATTGCTGCCAAAGGCAGCCAAGCTGGCGCCACCCGACAAGAACATTAATCCCACACAAATTTGGGGTCAACTAGGTTACGGTCCCAAATCTGCCGACGAACGTGGAGTGGATTTTTCTGAACAAGGAGAACTGGTGTGTCCGATTCTGGTGGCGATAGGGCTCACTTTTCCCGTCACTTCCGACCATCTCAACCTCCATCCAACCCCAACCAATAACCATTCACGATCGAAAGTTACGCTACACAATGGCGCTCTTGGGTAGGCTGGGGCATGAAATTGGCGCCGGGTATGCCACCGGCAGTCGACCACTGATACCAAGTGCTCGGCAAGGTATCATAAGTTGTCACTTTTTGGCCCGCAGTTTACTTGAGTTTCAGTCATGACCCTACCTGGCGCCGCCAGTTTAGCTTAGTGGCAATACAGCCATTGACAGTCATCACACTTAACTAAATTTGGCGGCGACATATTTAGCTCTGTGTTGATACACTTGTGGATGTGAATGTATTCACCATAACTTGCAGAGGAAGCAACATCAGGGTGGCGCACCACCCTCCAATTGCCGCCGAGAAATGATTGTGATGCTTTGTGGTATTTCTGATTTTGCTCTCGTCACTTGTGGTTGTGGCCTTGTGGGTCTTTGTGCGATGTCACCCTTGTCGGGGCGACAAGGTCGGCCATATGGGAAAAAAGGAAAAAAAAATAAAAAAATAAAAACGACACCTCTGGTGAGTGTGAATGCATCCACCACAACTTCTTTTTGCATATTATAAACGCCAATCCTAACGTGACAGTAGGATACCTCTTCCAATCGGCTTGCTTTGACACTTTTCTGTCTGGAAATTGAATGTGTTTGGTAATGATATTTGCTTGTTGTGAAGTTCACCCAGGTGCTGTTAGCAGTGCTCGGCTCCGGCAATAGTCGCGCAATTTTTTGCATAGTCATAGTCATAGCCGTAGGCGATTTTCGATTTTGAGAAATAGTCATAGTCCGAAGTCTGACTATAGCCGCCATAGCGACTATAGCCTCTGGATTTTTTGAGCAGGTAATTGCGGCTATAGTCTGACTATGGCGACAATAGTCAGACGTCCCTCGTGATGGCTCGGCAGTCTATAGAAGCTATAGTCAAACTATGCGACTGAATTTTCCCTTTCGAATCAGCCTCAGATCACCAAGCTGCCCTCGGACAGAGCTTTGTTTCTCGTGTGATCAAAATCATCATTGACCCGATCTCAGAACCACGTGATGTTCTGAGCTGGCGGGCGAAGCCCTGCCCAGCGGGCAGCCATTCCGCCTATCGGCGCCGCGACAATCAGGACGTTGGGATCAGAGCAGAGGTTAAAATCAAAAACATCAAGGGCCAACGATACAAGCCTTCCGTCTACAAGACCTGTATTCTGTACCCGGAAGATACACTGTGGGCCTGTCTAATCAGGCCACTGCTCGGACTCGCATTTGCCAATAAGATCTTTGGTTCCAACGTTCAAACGTACGAGCAGCTTGTAGACATTGCTCGGGTGTCGAAGCGATTTCAAACCCAGGGCGACCTCACATTCCCACACGCCGATGGGTTCTCTCGACTGCCCTTCATACGAGCCGGCAGTCATCACAGCCCCCCCCCCCCCCCCCCCTCTCAAGACCAAAATAAATCAGAAGCGACTTTTGGCCATCGGAAAGTCGCAGGATTCGTACAAACAGTCACCTGGTATTGATTGCGAAGATTGTCGGTGTCTGTCATGCTGTCAAACCGGATCCCCTCAAGCACTATCGCTCACTCTCTCGGTCATCGGACCGTCCAGTCCCACGTTGGCCAGTTCATCCTGCCTTACCTTCCAAACGCGTGGCCGTGGACATGCAAGACTTGATCGCGGGGTGAAGGAGACCGACCCCGCCTTGAGCGTTTCCGGCAGCAACGTCACTCGGCTCGACGAGTCGCTCGGACGACTATCCAAGGCTGTCATTTCGGAGATGGAATCTGGGAACCCCGAACTCCTCGCTGCTAGAGCCCGTCTGAAATCAATGGAGCCAAGCTCAAAGGGCTTCAAGAGGCTCAGATTGCATCCGTCCTCACGCGTAACGGGTGATGGGAGAAAAGCATACCCGATGGGGGCAGGCATTAAAGACGCAGGAAAACGCCTTGCTGCAAAGTGCGATCGGCGATGTGTTTGTTTGGCGACAAAAATGCAGAGCCCCCTCACGGTCTCACGAGGACGATAGCGACGAGGAAGAGGCTCCTCGTCCCAACAAGGGCAAGGTCAGGGCATTCAGCACAGATTATTCCTGAAACGAAGCCGACGTATTCAGTCGCGGAGAGGACGAAATGTCTGTCTTCGAGATCGTGCCTGGTGACTTTTTCAAGTTTGTCTGATACTTGCGAGGCAATCGATAACAAACTTGGCAGGCTCACGGAAAAATCCTGCTAACGTGGACGACAACCGTCTTTTTCTATCGCTAACCCTAACCCTTTGTCTTTCCTCGAATAATTAGAAACCAAAAACCAGAACGTTCAAGGTTTGACAAAACACATAATAGAACAAAACGAAGCCGAGAATCGAAATGCCTGAAGGTAAATGTATGAAAGCAGAAAAATAGAAATCACATCCAAAAACAAATTTAGATTCAAGATATTAGGTGAAGCGTGATGGTGGTGATACATTTTTTACAATCATAATCCATGCCAAGATTAGGGCGTGCTGACCAGCGATCGCAATCTGTGACCCGACGTAGGTCTTGTAGCCTGAAGCCCGGAATATTCGCAGTTCGAATTGCTCGGATCAGAAGAGACGACAAATTATGAAGGAACAACGGGGGAGAGGTAGTGATACAATGAGGCGGGGGATTACCTGGAGACGGCGAAGAGATGCGGACGACGTGTATGAGCGAACGAGAGTGCTGATGTTGAAGAGAGTGAGAGAATTACTGCGGGAAGGAAGTCGGGTGAGCAACGGAAGACAATACGATGGAGACGAGTGTAGCTTACCTTGAGAGTCTTGATCTTCGCGTGCATGTTCTCAGTGCTGCGACTGCGACCACTCTGTCCTTGATATGGTGAGTGCGTGGGACAAAGGAGTGATGTTGGCCCCTTGGTCCGCGATCGTAGTGAGAGCCTTGCCCAGCTCGGTCTTGAGGGCTTCGTTGTCTTTGATCATCGTGGCGATCTTGCTGTGAATGTGAGAACAGTCAGCGGGAGAAAGAAGTGTCCGAGGGAGGGGGGGACTCACGTCGACTGGTCGGAGATGGTTTGCTTTGCTTGCTCGTCTTTGGCCGTGAGGTTGAAAAGTTGCTCATATGAGCTCTACGCGTCCGGCTCCGTGGCGTCTGGCGGATTTGGCCAACAGAGATCGAATATTCCGGTATTGTTCGGGACGTTGAGGATCATGCCGTTCGACGCCTCGCTTGAGGCGTCGTAATGATGAGGCGTCGTAGTCGGAGATGCTGGCGCCGGTGTTAAGGAAAGGAGGATCGCGGAGGGGAGGGGAACCGCGAGGGGTGGATGATGATTCCGGAGGAGTCTTGCGCTTCCCGGCAGCGGAGGGCTTGATGATGCTTTGTTGTTGTTGACTTGTTGTTGTTAGTGCCCGGCAGCTTCCTTATTGTCTGTGTGCTGTTTGAGAAGGCCCGAGCGTGATCTGGAGGTCAGCAATCTACTTTTCTTTAGGCGCTTTATTTCTTCCAGACTTCTCTCTCTTGTTCCCCAGGGAATCATTGCGCAACAATTTCTCATCTGGTAGATTCCCAGCGAAAGTCTACACCGGCGACGAGTGGCGAGATCATAGATTTATCTGTTATCCCCCAGAGCTCGCTCTGCCAGGCATCTTGCAGCAGCTGACTAGTGACTAGTCGACGCGTTAATGAGGGATTGACATGCCGACATATCGAGGCCGTCCAGTATACCGACCCAAGCAAGCATTGCGACCTCTCGTCTTTCAGACAGGGCCGATTCGTCAGCGGATCCATTCTCTTCGGTTTGCTCTTCCGCTACAGTAGCGAAGTCAGACCAGCAAAAGATTGACCAGTTGATCTTGTTGTAATGTTGTTCTTTACCACTGGCACGAAGCAGGTAGGAATGTAGGACGAATGATCTTAATTGCGCTTTCCAACTGGAGCCGGGTTAACGACGCACTCAACCTGTTCTTCATCTTGTCGATACTTGTAACTTGGTCAGTGGTAGGCAATCTGCATGCTAAGGAAAACCAAAAATATTGTTCGATTATTTCAGGATGCCTGCGATGAGCGTCTTTTTTTTCTGGTTGAGCCTTCAAGTCGTGTCCTATGGAGAGGGCTTTTTTTGCGAAGCAAAATGAGTCAACCACAGTCGTTGTTGGCGCGAGGATTTGTCTCTTTCTACATCCTCTCTCTACGCGCTCTCAGGAATGGACAAGAGTTTTGCTGCGTAGTGCTGCAGGCAGATATATTCATTGGCTGTCATCGTATCGAGTTAGCTTGGCTGAACGCAGACTTTGCGGGGAGACGCGCTTCCAGCAGCACGTGATAGGCTTTGGCGGGTGTGATGTGAGAAATTAGGCGCGAGGCGGAGGTTTTATTGTAGGATTGTGCGTGCGAACTGCCAGGGCTGCCTGGCGACCGGGGACTGAAAAAATTCCGTGCGCAAAGATTCCGTCAGGAACAAAAGAAAGAGCGCTGGAAGAACTTAAGATGCTATTAAAAATCTGAGCGAGCATGTTTTCAGCGGTTGCGGCCGCTCCGGCCTTCATATTCTTCGCCCTGGAAATCACTGGCCCGGAGAAACATTTCAAGGACAAAGTGACAAGAAGTCCCTTCCTCCGGAATCCGGATGAAGACTATTCCAGTGCCGTTCTCGATGCTTGCAGGGACAATCTGGTGAAGGGATACATGCCGATTCTGAGCAATAGGTGTTTGTTACCCCAGTCGGTGCTGCATACCGGCTACCGCCTACCGGGTCTATGGACTATGGTAGACATTTTATTCCAAACCGAAATATCCTGAGAGTCTATTGCTACTTGCTACGAAAAAGATGGTGAGCGTTCATCGACAATCTTGATCGCTTCTACTTCATCTTGCTTGAACAGTCGTCCCAGTGCATACTGCATTCCGTGAGACGGTCCGAGTATCTGCCGGTTGGTCCTGCTTTCGACGTCTTTCTGGCGGCTGGCCGTGATCAAAGGAGACTGTGTTGTCGCAGTGCTCCCGGCAAAACCAAAATCAAAATCGATGTTCAGCTTGCTGTCTTTCCAGTTTAATAATCTATACTGCCAACGCCACTACGGGACGAGGTTAAGAGAGATCTGTACAGAGTTTACCACATGCCGTATATCACATATTCCTGGCCAATGTGACGTCATATCAGTCTCATATTATCAGACTGTATGTCTGTATGCGGCTTTTCCACACATTTGTGAAATATAAAATATTGCCACGACCCACGTGACGAGCGATTAGCCGCCAGTGGTACACAAAAGGGGTGTTCGCCATACAATCTGAATCCAACAGTAAAGTGGCCCATAAGGGATTGCAACCTCACCAACTAAGGTTGTCCACGGAGCTGGTGCGGAGCTCGGGTTTTGCGGACTCCGCGTTCCTCCTTTTTGAAAAGTTTTGAATTTCGAGACACACGGAGTCCGCTCGGCGGACTTCGCCGGGATTCCGTCAAAATTCCGCGGCATCGTGCGGAAGTCTGGGAAAATGAGCCACTTCAGGACAAAACAACGGCATTTAACATGCACATTTTTGCTTTCTTGACTTTCAAGAGGTACTTTGATTGCAATTTGCAACAGAAACGATGTGAGGCATTGTCAATATTGCTGAGTTCAAGTTAGAGTTGTCATGAAAGTCATTAATATTACGACTGAGCTCCGCGGAAGTTCCGCGGAATTTCGGACTTCGCGCGTGCGGAGCGCGGAGGAGCAATCTTGAAATCAGCAAAAATTATGCGGAGCGCGGAGCTGGCATTACGAATTTCATAACATTCCGTCGGAGCACGGAGCTCCTTTTTTCCCGCTTTCTAGTATTTGACGGAGCCGGAGCTCGCTCTAAAAAATGAAAATTCCGGCGGAATTCGGAAACGCGGAGGCGGAGCCCTCCGCTTAACTCCGTGGACAACCTTTTTGGGAGAGTAAGCTGTCCAAATTTGAGGCCTGTCCGAGCAGATCCCACTGACCAAGGGCTGTGAGTGGTGCTTGCGCTTGCAGACCTCGGAGTCTTAATTTTCATAGAACCACAGCTTGAAACAACACTTTTGCCTGCGGATGCATTGACCATAACACCTTTGCTCACAACACAAGACAGCCTGGAATCCGGCATGGTACTACTCTCTGTACATATGAAGCCTAAGCATTTGTCCGCGATCGAAAACAAATCATTTGGTGAAGATCTAGTATTGCTGTGTATTTTGGTTTGTTGCTGAAGATGTGTGGTGGGAGAGTTATCGTTGCGCAACGACAGTTGAAGTTCGGCCGAGGAGGGCTCCCCTCCCCAACGAAGCCGACACGACATTGACGTAAGGATGCACGGTGTCTACGTCTTGTTGGCGTAGATTTTCTCCCAACGCCTTAAAAATTGAAAATCTCGCCGCCGGAACTCGCGCAGAACTCCGCTGCGCCAAAAATCTCCGTCAGCGTAACTCCGTCAAATCTCCGCCATGGCGGCGTTCGCGGCGGAGACGTCAGCGGAGATCGGCGTAGGAAGATTTCGGTCAGAGTGTAGATGAAGGCGTAGACGCGGAGTACATTTTGAGGAATACCATCTACGCCGCATCTCCGCCGGAACTTCCCTCCTACGCCTTGTGCGTGATGAGACCCCATTAGACCCGGTGAGACTCCGGGTTTCATTGCCTATGCACGTGGTTTCATGGAGTCTCACCACTTTGAAAAAGTCTGGAGTCTCAACCAAAGTCTCGTCTGGCGGTCGGGGGTCTGACATCACCTGGAAAAATTACGTTTTCCTGCGTGTGGAGCTCACAAATGTTGTTTGAATTCTAGAAACACTGACTCTGTGTAACAAGCACAGCTGGAAAGGTTTCTGTAAGGATAAATTTTCAATTTTCAAAAATTTTGTGAACGTTAGGCGTAGGAGGGGAGTTCCGGCGGAGATCGGCGTAGTTGAGGCGTAGGGAGATTTTTAAAATTTCTGTAATTAAGCCTCAAGGCATAGGGAGATTTTGCAGAGATCAAACGGCAGCGGAGTTGAATCTCCGCAGAAAATCTCCGCGCCGTCTCCGCCACGTCCAGGCGCAGGGAGTTTTTTCTGAAAAAATGAAGGCGTAGACGCGGCGGAGAAGCGTTAGGCGTAGAGGAGTTCCGGCGTAACTCCGCAGTGCATCCTTACATTGACGCCTTTATAGATCGAATACGACACATACGTTGCTGAAATTTTGAGAGGGGGAGGGGATCGCAAAACCACCCCCCCTATTTCTAAGTTTAAAAGGACTACGTATTGAGGGAAAAAGGTCCTTTGTAAGGAATTGTTGCGAATGAGCTTTCGGCCGAGAAGAAAACCGGTTCTATAACCCAAACTTAAAAGTCTGGGGAATGTTCGGAACGACATCTCGGGCCAATTTCATACTGACTTGTGGGAAATTGGTAACAGTAGCGGTACGCTATTATGGTACGTTAGTATGGCCTCCGTTTTATACCCGACGTTGGGCCGCAAAGAAGATCAGGTGGGGATACGGCTTTTTAATCTGAACGAAAATTTCTGCCTCATGTTCAGACGTGCTCTATTTCAAAAGGCAAACGTGCTTGGTTTCTGTGAACGTGACAACATCTACTGTCCAAGCTCAAACTCGGAACTCATCGATCCGCAGATACTGTGTTCAGTGCGAAACGTTCAAGAAGGCCTGAACGATTTGACGGGACCGGTGGGTGGTGCGCCTGGCGAGTCGTACTCTCGACCCTAGCGAGAAAAATAAGGCGCAAATTGCAAAATTTGATCACGAACAGTAAATCCAGGACTTGTCAAACACAGGCCCTGCAGGCTGCAGCAGATCTTGATTCAACATTCACAATTGTGACGTCCACGTAAGTATTTGATCCGTCGAAAAAAGTCATCAAACCGAGTATTGTAACGAGCTAGAATTCGAAGGCGCGATGAGAAGACAGCACTAATGAAAACCATTGCCTAATTATCCGATCATCCGCCCCGGCATCAGGATCAACGCCACCCTATACAGCGACTAATCATGGGAGCGCATCGATCGCTTCCATGTTCACGTGGACGAAAGTCTATCGGGCGAGGCCTGAGATAGTCAAATTCTTCTTCTCCTTCCTCCCGCCTTCTCCTCTCTCCTCGATCTAGGGAAGAGTCACCATCCCATCCCACCCCCTCATGTAAATCACCCTCTCCTCAACGTCACCTTCAAGTTTGCATTCATTTCTTTCAGAGTCACTGCTCTTCAGGCAAGAGCACACTTTCATTCCCCCCCCCCCCCCCAAACCTTACATCGCAACCCATCATACATCGCAAGCCTTCAAAGTTTTTCCTGGTAAGTTTGACGGTCCCCCAACTCTCAGATCGGAGTCGGGACCATGAACTCACATTGTTTTCTTCCCTTTCCCAGCAACTTCCTCACCCACAATGTCCACGACAACCAACGCAAGCACCAGCAACGCCGCCCCCCCCCCCCCCCCCAATGACGCCCCCCCCCACACCCGCATCAAGCTCCGGCCACGGCCCGACCCTTCCTAATGACGCATCAGCTGCCCCTCCGACCAGCGCGTCCAACACGGCGCACGGCGACATGGCACGAGCGTACCAAGCTTCCAGGATGACGTTCAACCACTTCCTCAGCGGCGAGGCGCACGAGGAGCGCAAGATCGCTCAGCGCCGTGCGCACATCACAACGTTCCAAGGTACGGTCGATACCCAGCACCTCGTGATCGAGGACCTCGTGGCGCAGCTCAAGGACGCCAACATCAAGATAGGCCTTGCAGAGGAGGGGATCAAGAGAGCCGATGAGCGGACCGAGCTCGAGCGCAAGCTCCGCGGGATTGCGGAGGACGGACTCTACAAGACGGTCGAAGAAAACGAGCGCCTCCTCGGCGAGGTTTCGGCGGCGAAGGCCGAGGTCGAGGAACGGGACGTGGAGATCGGCAACCTCCAGCAAGAAATTAAGAACAAACGCCTTCTTGGCGAGTTGTCGGCCGCGAAAGCCAAGGTCGAAGAACGCGACCTCGAGATCGGTCATCTCCAGCAAGAGGTCACCGGCTTGAAGGCCGACATTGCCTTGTACGAGCAGCTCGCGACTCGGCGCGGCGGTAAGAAGGCCCGCCTCGACAAGGGTGAATGCGAGGCCCCGAACTAGCTGCTTCGACAATTTTCTTTCTACTCATTGTCCTTTTCCCCCTTCCTCTTTTCCTTTCACTTCTGTGGTCTGTTGAATTGAGCAGTCGTTTCCTCGAGGTGTCCGAGACCCTCCAACTTTCTACCACTGCTGTGTGTGATGAGATAGTTCCGACCTGGTGGAAGAATCTGGACGTGGAGCTTGTCATCCAGGACCTACTCACGCAGCTCAAGGCAGCCACATCAAGATCGACCTCGCCGAAGACGGAATGAAGCGAGCTGACGAAAGCGGCGACCTGGAGCGTAAGCTTCCAGTGGTAGCGCCGTAGCGGAGGCCGGGCGTCAAAAGGCGGTTGAGGAAAATGAGCGTCTTCTCGGGGTGAGTTCCACCGCCAAGGCCGAGGTCGAGGAGCGAGACGCGGAAATTTGTCACTTCACCGAAGAAATCACGGACCTCAAGACAGACATCGCTACCTTCGACGAGTTCGCCATGCGCCGCATGAACAAGAGGTAGCGCCGCGATAAGAGCAAGGGCAGGGCCACGAGCTAGATTAGCATAGCTTCCGAGATTTGTGTCTAAACTCTGAGAATTTCAAGAAAGAAGAAAGGTACTCGGCGACAGGTATTTGGCCACTCCGAGGTACCGCTGGCATCCCTCCCTCGATGTTGACCGCTCCGCAAGACCCTGAAACATATTCCCCCAAGATTCGGACAGTCACTTATCAACTTAGTGGTTATAGTGGTCGGCGTGAGTGCAAACTGCAAACTGTAAAATCAATTAATATTTAGTGTGACGGAAAATGCATTTTCCACTTGGATTTTTTTTTTCTGTCAGCTGTGCAGTAATTGTAGGTTAACTAAAGTCATTATCAGCAACCAGCAACGTTCCAGTAGTTGTGAGAGAATTATAATTATTGTAAGCGACTGCCAAGGCGGAAACACGATCTTGGTGACCGTCAAGCCGAACATCACTGCAAAGAAACTGGAAAATGGTGTCGAGGATGCGGCTGGAATTTGTCCCCGCTGTCAGCGATTTGTTTGTTGTGGCCGTGCTTACGTCGGTCTGAAAAAAGCAAGGTTGCCGAATACGACACAATTTATGTTTTTGGACGACGGCTGGGGGCTGGGTGGTGTCAAATTGCCCACACTGCCAACCAAACGATCTAGACGGTACATAGCTTCCTTCACAGCAGCAGATGAACCGTTCCTTATGGACTCTGTGCGTCTAGTTCCCATTTTCTTGAGGTCCGTGATTTCTTCGGTGAAGTGACAAATTTCTGCGTCTCGCTCCTCGACCTCGGCCTTGGCGGTGGAACTCACCCCGAGAAGACGCTCATTTTCCTCAACCGCCTTTTGACGCCCGGCCTCCGCTACGGCGCTACCACTGGAAGCTTACGCTCCAGGTCGCCGCTTTCGTCAGCTCGCTTCATTCCGTCTTCGGCGAGGTCGATCTTGATGTGGCTGCCTTGAGCTGCGTGAGTAGGTCCTGGATGACAAGCTCCACGTCCAGATTCTTCCACCAGGTCGGAACTATCTCATCACACACAGCAGTGGTAGAAAGTTGGAGGGTCTCGGACACCTCGAGGAAACGACTGCTCAATTCAACAGACCACAGAAGTGAAAGGAAAAGAGGAAGGGGGAAAAGGACAATGAGTAGAAAGAAAATTGTCGAAGCAGCTAGTTCGGGGCCTCGCATTCACCCTTGTCGAGGCGGGCCTTCTTACCGCCGCGCCGAGTCGCGAGCTGCTCGTACAAGGCAATGTCGGCCTTCAAGCCGGTGACCTCTTGCTGGAGATGACCGATCTCGAGGTCGCGTTCTTCGACCTTGGCTTTCGCGGCCGACAACTCGCCAAGAAGGCGTTTGTTCTTAATTTCTTGCTGGAGGTTGCCGATCTCCACGTCCCGTTCCTCGACCTCGGCCTTCGCCGCCGAAACCTCGCCGAGGAGGCGCTCGTTTTCTTCGACCGTCTTGTAGAGTCCGTCCTCCGCAATCCCGCGGAGCTTGCGCTCGAGCTCGGTCCGCTCATCGGCTCTCTTGATCCCTCCTCTGCAAGGCCTATCTTGATGTTGGCGTCCTTGAGCTGCGCCACGAGGTCCTCGATCACGAGGTGCTGGGTATCGACCGTACCTTGGAACGTTGTGATGTGCGCACGGCGCTGAGCGATCTTGCGCTCCTCGTGCGCCTCGCCGCTGAGGTAGTGGTTGAACGTCATTCCCCAGACTTTTAAGTATGGGGTTATAGAACCGGTTTTCTCCTCGGCCGAGAGCCCAAATCGAACATTGCCTTACAAACTATCCTTTTTTTTCGACCTTTCACGTTTTGCCATTAAATGATTCTTCTCACCTTCTCGACCTCTTCATCGTCACAAATTTTGGCTGCGTTACGGCCTCTCTTTCACATGGTATCGTCCCAATGTCGTGTCGGCTTCGTTGGGGAGGGGGGCCCTCCTCGGCCGAGCTTCAACTGTCGTTGCGCAACGATAATTCTCCCACCACACATCTTCAGCAACAAATCAAAATACACAGCAATACTAACTCTTCACCAAATGATTTGTTTTCGATGCGGACAAACGCTCAGGCTTCATATGTACAGAGAGTAGCACCTTACCGAATTCCAGACTGCCTTGTGTTGTGAGCAAAGGTATTATGGTGAATGCATCCACAGGCAAAAGTGTTGGTTCAAGCTGTGGTTCTATGAAATCTTAGGCTCCGAGGTCTGCAAGCGCAGCACCACTCACCGCTCACCACTCACAGTACCTGGGTGAACTTCACAGCAAGCAAATATCGTCACCAACACATTCAATTTCTAGACAGAAAAGTGTGAAAGCAAGGCGATTGGAAGATGCATCCTACTGTCACGTTAGGATTGTCGTTTATAATGTGAAGAAAGAAGTTGTGGTGGATGCATCCACTCCCATCAGAGGTGTCGTTTTTTTTTTTTTTTTGGGTTTTTTGTGTTTCTCATGGCCGACCTTGTCGGCCCGACAAGGGTGGCATCCCACAAAGAACCACCAGTGACGAGAGCAAAATCAGAATTACCACAAAGCATCACAATCAGTTTTCGGGGGCAATTGAAGGGTGGCGCAGCCACCCTGATGTTGCTTCTTCTGCAAGTTATGGTGAATGCATTCACACCCACAAGTGTATTCACACAGAGGTGTTGTTTTTTCCTTTTTTTTCTCTTTTTTCCTTGGTTTTTCTTACTGCAGGCTTTGTCGTCCCGACAACGAAGACAATTGACAAAGCATCACAGTCAGTTCTCGTGGGCAATTGAAGGGTGGCGCAGCCACCCTGATGTTGCCTCGCACAAATGGTCGATTCACTGCGCTTCTAGTCTTTTTTCGAGGGTCACAGAAGTCTGGGGAAGACTCTTGATCTTCAGTCAAGGTCACTATCTTGGAAGCTTGGTACGCTCGTGCCATGTCGCCGTGCGCCATGCTGGACGCGCTGGTCTGAGCGACAGCTGGAGCGTCATGGGAAGGGTGGGGCCGTGGCCGGAGCTTAGTGCGGGTGTGTGAGGGGGAAGGGGGGGGGGGGGGGGTATTGAGGGACGGGGCGGCGTTGCTGGTGCTTGCGTTGATGATTGAGTATATTACGGGTGAGGAAGTTTCTGGGAAAGGGAAGAAGATAATGTGAGTTCATGGTCCCGACTCCGGTCTGAGAGTTGGGGGCACCGTCAAGCTTACCAGGAAAAACTTTGAAGGGTTGCGATGTAAGGTAGGAGGAGGGGGGGATGGAAGTGTGCTCTTGCCTGAAGAGCAGTGACTCTGAATTAAATGAATGCGAACTTGAAGGTGACGGTGAGGAAGAGGGTGATTTACATGAGATGGGATGAGATGGTGAGGGCTCTCTAGATCGAGAAGAGAGGAGAAGGCGGGAGGCAGGAGGCAGGAGAAGAAAAATTTGACTATCTCAGGCCTCGCCCGATAGACTTTCGTCCACGTGAACATGGAAACGTCGGGCCGCCCCATGATCAGTCGTAGTATAGGGTGGCGTTGATTCGTATGATGCCGAAGAGGATGATCGGATAATTAGGCAATGTTCTTCATCAGTGCTGTCTTCTCATCCGTTACAATACTCGGTTTCATGACTGTTTTCGACAGATCAAATATATACGTGGACGTTACGGTTGAGAATGTTGAATCGAGATCTGCTGCAGCCTGCAGTGCACCGCCCTGCAGAGCCTGCAGGACCCGTATTTGAAAAGTCCTGAATTTACTGTCCGTGATCAAATTTTGCGATTCGCGCCTTATTTTTCTCGCTAGGGTTGAGGGTACGACTCCCCAAGCGCACTATTCACCGGTCCCGTCAAATCGTTTAGGCTTTCTTGACCGTTTCGCACTGAATGCAGTATCTGTGGATCGATGAGCTCCGAATTTCAGCTTGGACAGTAGATGTTGTCACGTTGACAAAAACCAAGCACAGTTGCCTTTTGAAATAGAGCACGTCTGAACATGTTACATGGGGCAGAAATTTTCGTTCAGATTGAAAAGCCGTATCCCCAGCTGATCTTCTTGCAGGCTCAACGTCGGGTATAAAAGGGAGGCCATCATAGCGGACCGCTTAGCCTCAGTAACTCAGGCGTGCTGTCTGTATTCATATTGATCTCTCGGCCGTAACCAATTGACATATGGTACGTTCCCGCGGCATGCAGAAGCACGCCTGAGAACACTTGTAAGGAGTGTCATTGAGTGCCGAGTGGCACAGCGCCACCCAACTTGTGATTTTGAACCAACACTTTCTTCGAATGCACCACGCATTCACCATCACCAGCCAAACCCCATGAAGGAGACGCGTCCTCAGCGGTCGAGTAAGATGGTAAAGAGGACGTCAGAAATTATGTAGCAAGTTTTGAAAACGGAATTGAGTGAGATTTGACTGAGCTGGCTCGATTAAGAGTCTGAAAATGCTGGATTGCCTCAGCTCTATCTTTCAAGCTTCAGGCTTCAGGCAGCCACCTCACTTCTCACAGCACTCAGACACAAGAACAGCACAGGGCAGGAGAATGGGGAGGGGAAGCTGACACTCTAGGTAGGCATCTGTATGCTGCTTGCTTGAGCGGAGGCACTGCTGGGCAGACTTGGGGAGAGGGGATGCTGTGTGTGAGTGTCGGTATATATGCGGTACGAGGGTGATCCAGTGGTGATCAATGAGAACGAGCTCTAAATTTGAGTGGCGCTGTGCCAGTCAATGACACTCCTTACAAATGTTCTCAGGCTGTCTACGCGGTGCCTCTTCCAGCTCTCTGCTTGAATTCATTACGGCCGAAAGGATGCTATTGCTGCTTGCTGCTGTCGCTGCTGGCACCGCTAGACAAAGCCTGAGTTAATGAGGCTACGTACCGCTACTGTTCCCAATTTCTCATCAAGTCGGTATGAAATTGGCCCGAGATGTCGTTCCGAATAGTCTGAATCCGGAACTTTAGCCAAATGGAGAGGAAGACAGCAGACTGACGTCTGTGGTCATCCACAGTCCAGCCGGACTCGGCAAGCAACCTTGGAAGATCATTACTTTCCCATTCTTTGCGCCACAGCTGATGGGCAAGGTGGCTTCTTGCACTGGCCACCGCGTCGGAAAAAACAGAGGTCGCAGACGTTGTGAGTCTAATTTAAATTTTGGACTATAGTCCAGTGGTGAATGGTCGGCACGACCTATAAACATTGAGACTCAGGCGCCCATGCGTCTTGAGAAAGGAGTTGGGCACGGTAATTGGACCCACGAATGCAATGACAGTCGCCTCAAGAAGGCAAAGCATCCACTCGTGACCGCCTTGGAGCCGTCAGATGGCCGGGAGGGTAGCGATAACGACGTTTTTATCTTACGGGACTTGTGGGATCGGCAAAGGCCCCCTGGGCGCGTGTATAGGGCAGAGCCTGAACCCCCCAATTTCGCCTGCTGGCCCAATGCTTTTTTTTCCCCCAGAGCATCGATCGTTCTCAGTCAGCGCTGGTCCCTCCACCTCTGGCACCGTCGGGCGTCGATCCCTCGGCAGTGGGCGATGCCCAAGCATCTTTCGGCGCGGCAGAGATGTTGGTGCACTTCGCAGGCTCCATTGTCAAATCACGGTCGGTCGGAGAAGACGGCGTCGAACTAACGCAGCGACAAATCGTCAACCGACTGGCTCAGCTACCGGAGACGATGGCCAGCGCGCACCGGTGCGATCCGGTCGCCACACTGCAAGCGTTGACTCAGGCTGTTCGACTCATGGCTCCAACGGTTCGCGGGGTATCCGGATTCTCGCGATCTCTCCTTCAAGATGATTATACTACCTACTATAGTATGTGTACACTGTACAGTATGTGTTGATGTACTATAGTATGACTATAATATACTATAGTACCCATGATCGAGCCCATGAAAGGTAAATTCCGATTTTATACTATAGTATACTACATCCCTGCCCAAAATTTGAAATAGTATATACTATATAGTATGTTTTTCAAAAAAAAATCCCACAAAACCAAATAGTATATAGTATGTTTTCGCAAATAGTATATATACTATAGTATATAGGAATAGTATATACTACCATAGTATGTTAAACACTGTAAAAAGTTCCAATAAAGTCACTATTTGCGCCAAAAAGTTGGATCAGACTTTTTGTCTGACTTTGTGACTAAATACTTGGACTTGAACTTTTGAACTTCGAGGAACATTGGACAGTGGACGTGGACTTGGGCATTTAAAATCAAAAATGTTAGACTTTTAGTCCATGCCGACCAGTGACCACTGTGTTTTTTCAACAATTTAAATCACAAAAATTGGGTGTGTCCGAAACATTCTGAATACGTTTTACTGTATAACTGTTTACGAGAGTAAGTTCGGAGTTATTTCTATTTCTATTTTTTCAAAATTGCTTATGACTATAACTATAACTATGTCCAAAATCGTGTGACTATAGTCGTAGGTCGTAGCCAATCATCATTTACCAGCATGGTGAGTGTTGTTGAATCAGAAAAAACTTACGGCCGTAACATTTAAGAATTCGGTCCATTATTCCCAAAACGCAAAGTTTGAATATTTTTCTTTGTTCCCCTGAAGGCGTCTTGCATCTTGCAAACTCGGAGTTTACCAAAAAAGTGCGCCCGACACGGCAAACGGCATTTAAACCGCAAAGTTACACGCAAATCCCTACGCGACGCGTTTCTGTAAAGGTGTTGCTCTCAACCACCGCCCTCTCAGAATGTCATACGCACGCCAGTCAATCTACGCGCCGCTCCAGCCGCACCAGCTGCAGCAATCACAGCTTCAGCAGTCAGCAGCCTCCGCGCCGCCGCTGTCGTCCTCGTCCGCATTCTCGGCTTCAAGTCTGGCCTCGTCCTCAGCATCGACATCAAGCAATCCACCACCGCCGCCAGTCTTCTTCAACCAGTCGATCAACAACCAGCTGGCTAGCTTGCAGGCATGTACTTATAGCCTCGAGAGCGCGAATCAGACGGTGAGTAGACTTCGCTCTATCGTTTGAGGATGGACAATTCTGAGGCTTACTCTGCTTTTTTTGTTCCTTGTTTGGCTTCGCAGCTTGCGCATTCGGTCGATACGCTGCGTGAGGCGACGGCCGACTTCCCACGTCTCGCTGTCGCGCTGGCGAACAAGAAGGTGAATTTTTTTCTTTGGTGGGCAAGACGGAAGCCTACGTTGATGATCATGTCTTCTTTCCGCGCAGCATTTCGACCTCGTCGCCGAGCAAGAGATCATCCGAGCCAAGGAGCACCTAGCAGCCGAGATCGCTCCCCAACTGCACGAGCTCATCCTCAGAGCCGAATCAGCGGTCGAAAGAGTCGAACGTAAAGCAAGAGCAGCCAAGAATCGCGTGAGTTACAGCTGCTGCCCTCCTGGAATGTATTTTCAAGCTCATCCCTGACTGTATGCATTCGCACAGGCCCAACAAGCGGCGGCCAAACTCGAGCAGCAACAACCACGCTCCACCGCATCGTCCACAGCGGCACCCGTCTTCGTACCATCCGCTTTCCGCCCTCCACCCGCTCTCTCAGCAGAAGCGTCCAAGTCATTACCCGACGTTTCGGAAGCCCAGCTCAATCAGCTTCGTGCGCAGGTTGAGGCAGCGAGGAGGAGGAAGACCCAGCTGGATGAACGCGCGAGACAGCTTGAGGCAGAGGCGGATATATTGGCTGCGTGCCGGTGAAAGGAACCCGGCCTTCTCAGTGAGAAGCTGGCATAATAAGGTGCATGTAACATAGGACGCTATTCACCATCGCATTCAAACTTCAGCGTTTTCACATCGGCATCAGCAAGAAGGTTGATAGATGCAAATGTATGGAGAAGAGGTGATGGTGCGATTGGAAAGAAGGCTGAAAATAGCGAAGGAATTGCAAAGCATAAGACAACCCTCAAGCAGGAGACCCATCCCCACTCCCAAACCGGTCCAGCAACGCCTTCCCGTCCTTCCCGGACCCACCCAGTCGTTCACCGAGTGTAGCCAAACGCGTCTGTAAGCTCCCTTTGCTCTCCGCCGCCGCTGCAGCTGCCGAGTTATCATCGTCACCCCATGCCAACGCGCCTCGGACAGAACCGCGTCCCTTGACACTCGTACTGGCATAATCACGCTTCCGTTGTCGTTCCCTTCCAAACTCGTCCGTCTCGCCCGGAGCTGAACCGTAGTTGTCTCTGCGTGAAGGACTGCGTTCCCTATCTGCCCCTCGTCGACGTCGATTCGGCCCTCCTGATGCAGCACCTCCGCTGAGTCGATCAAACAGACTGGCCCCCGAGGCCTGTCCGATCCGAGATTCAGGTCGATCCTGCTCATCAGCCCGGTCGTTCTTCCAACGTTGAGCATTCTCCGTCTTGACAGCATGCCCCTCCCCATCCTCGTCCTCGTTGTCCCGCTGAGCGGAGTAATTCTCCAATTCGTCATCCAGGTCATCCATAACAGCCCGAGTCGATCCCCTCCCCCTCCCACGGGGTCCATCGCGTTCTCTGTCGTCCCAGGCGTCAGGTCGGGTAAGGGAAGCCGGCGCCAATCGATCAGGGAAGAGCTCCTCTTTCACCCGTCCATTGCCCCACTCGTCCTCCTCGTCATCGTCCTTATCCACCTTAACACCCGTCCTCGGCCCAACAGCCAACAGACGCGGTACGACTTCCCGCCCGGCATCGAACCCGTGATCCGAGAACCACTTCGACTTCTTCCTCGCTCCTCGCTCTTTAGTGTCTGGTCTGCCTTCGAGTGCGAACCGTATGTGCAGTTTACCGCGGAGAGCGAGAAGTTTACGCGCTTCGGGCGTGAGGAGACTCGCCTGACGTTCTTGTTCTGCCATTTCGCGGTAGATGGCTGGTGCGTCTGCAGGTATGGGAATCCGATTCCCCTCTGCGTCTAGCATTGTCAGGGGAACTTCGTCGCCTATTCCGTTCCCTTCTGCAGAGGCGGTCCCGACAGTTTCTTTTACTTGAGCTAGCGTTTCGCGTTCGGGTCCTGTGTAGAGGGAGAGTGGAATGCGATGTGCTGTGCGAGGGGTGAGGAGCCGGGCAAGTATGGAGTCATCTAGGGTGCGTGGCTCGGCGTCGTCGTCGTCCATGTCCCCTTCTTCAGCTCCGTTCTCGCCTGTCTTGCCGGATGGCGCGTCGAGGAAAGCAATGAGCTCGGCAAGCTCGGCTGAGGAGAGCACGCCGCCTGAGGACGACTCGACCGGGAAGTCATCGTCGTCGTCATCCATGATCACCTCTGCAGCACCGTCTCCTCCTTCCGCCTCGCGCTCCTGCTTGACTGCGACCACATCCCCGTTCCCCTGCGCTGGTACCTGCTTCCTCTTCCTCTTCCGGAATCGACCTGCTCCAGGTGGACACAGATACTCGAACGCGATCCGGGCAGCTTCGGGCTCAGCAAAGACGATTATTGCGCGTTCGTCATCGATCCATTCGAGACCAAGCGGTTGTGCGCCAAAATAGGTGACGTAGGCGAATAGACGAGAGGTAGATACTTGCGTGATGGGTATGCCGGAGATGTTGAGAGCTGAGAGACGGAGATTTGCGGAGCCTGTCTTCCTGGAGTAGGAGACCTCGGGGGTATCGAGGAAACTAGCATCGTTGTCGTGTTCGGGATGCTGTTGTTGGTCTCCCTTCCTGAGCTCGTGAGGGAAGACAGGTTCGAGCGCGGCTGGGTTGAGACGGAGCGGTTCGACACCTCTGCGCTGACCAGCTGTGATTCCCTCCTGGGCCGGGTACTCGTAGAAGCGCGTGGAAGCCTTGTTGTGTGCTGACTGAGCCTGCGCCTCATAGAGTTCGTCCAGGCTGACCTCTGGATTGTTGACGATGCCTTCCATGGCTGCGTCCGCGTCGAACTCGTCGTCGTTGTTGCCGTCATCGCCGCCCACTCCTCCACCTGGCGCGGTGTCCTCGTAGTCGAGATCGTCTGGCGCGCCGTAGTCGAGAGCAGCCATTGTTGTTGTTGTTTGGGTGTTGGGTTGTGGTGGACCTGCGCCTGGAAGAAAGTAAGTCCAGACAAAGGCGCGTCTCTTGCTCACTCACTCACAGATGCCAAAACCACGTGATTCCCCCGACACACGTGACTTCTCACTGGCACACGCGGCCTGTTGTCGAGTCGAGAAGAACTGCATATAAAGAGGTGCGCTCCCTCATTCCTCCCTCCTGCTTGTCTTCCACCACCACCGCCAAAGTCTCCTCTCACAGGTGCACGCCGTTCACTTGGTGGTGGTCGCCACCTGGACCCTCGGTGAATCCCTTCTCGGCCCCCATCGCACCCCAACAAGTAGGAACCTCCCACCACCTTCCGTCGTTTTCCCTACCTCAGGAAGGACCCGTCATATCCACGACTTCCCTCTCTCCCTTTATTCACCCCCCAAAACGCAAGAAAGGCCGCCGAAACGATCCGGAAAACAGAAGTAGTTGGCAACAAATCAAGGACGATCGCGAAGACAACGGAGCTGCGGAGCGGAGGAATCCTCGCGACACAACCCGGAGACACAACTGGAAGCACCAACTGGAATATCTTGCGCGCGTGCGTCTCCAAAGGTCGGAGCCCGGCGAAGATTGTGTGCAGTGTAGGGTCTGTGCGGATGGATCGGTCCTTGTCGCAGGGCAGTCTTCCCTTGAAGCATCGGATGCGTCAAACATTTTTGTCGACAACTTCTCGCGGATCGTGGTCATCAAGACGTCGGCCATCGAGTCGGCGCGATACGGTGGAGCGTCGAATTTCCCGCCTGTTTCCCGAAACTTGTACACCCGGACCTTCGGCCAGTCGGGTTCTTGCTTTCGGGACGCAAACAGGTCCGAAATCGCTCTGCGGCCCAACGCATTCGGGGGTGTACGGGATTTAGGGGGATGGAAGTCAAGATCACATTCATGGTGTGGAGAATCTGGATCTCGTTGGGGTCGGGGGTTGTGGAGGACCCTCAAAACTCGCCGAGGAAGAATCAGGTGTCTCGAACGGCAGGTGAGAAGAGCGCTCAAGATCGGATTGTCAACACCATGACAACGGCTTGAGGACATCGGAAGCGAGCCACCCCCCTCTTTCGATCATGGAGCGAGCGTCATTCACTTGTCGAGCGTCTCCCCGTCCAAACTCTCGGGCCCTCACAGGCCAACAACCAGCAACATCGGCATCGCCGGCGAATCGTCAACGCCGGGGTGCACACGCAGAACAACCCAGTCAGAGCTCCACGAGCGAGCTCTACTAAACACCGCAGAACATTGCACGCCGGATATCGTCAGGCCGGCTGCAACATGAACCCGAACTCGAAGTCTCGGCCGTCAGTCAACAGAGGACTCGGCCCACTTGATCAGAACCCAGTATTGTGCGCTCGCGAGCGCAAAGTGAACATCTCCCCCAGTTACGCCTTTTCCGGTGTGGCATGCCGACTATCGTCAAGGTCGGGTGCAGAACAGGATCCATGGTACGCCTTTTCCGGTGTGGCACGCCGACTATCGTCACGTCGGGTGCAGAACAGGATGAAGCTCTTGGCGGTCCCCCGATGGGGGGCTGCAGAACAACAGGTGAGTTGCCGAGTCTTTGTCTCCTGTCTTGGGGCATCAAGCACTGATGTATTGTCAAAATCACATCTCATCTCTAGAACAACGTAGTTGGGTTACGAAGATCGTCTCCCTTCTCGTAGAAGAACCGAAGTTGGGTTACGAAGCTCGTCTCCCTTCTCAGCGAACAACGGCGTATTTGGGTGGCGAAGCTCGCCTCCCATCTCGCGGAACAACAACGAAGTTGGGTTACGAAGCTCGTCTCCCTTCTCAGCGAACAACGGCGTATTTGAGAGACGAGTGGCTCGTCTCCCATCTCGCGGAATCTTTCGTGTCTTTTGGAGGTCCGTTGACTGCGGATGGACTCCATGGACGGAACAGCGGAAAACAATCTCAGCCTGGTCAGCCGAGCAGCAACGAATAGCGATCGCTGTCGGGAAGGTGGATACCCATCCTGGACTCGATCGCTTGGTACCGAAGGTCGATGCCGCCTAGCGCGGCCCTTGATTCGACAAACTTGGTGGTGTATGCGCTTTGGTGCAGAACACCTTGCTGTCCATTGGGACACAACGAAAAATAAAATGGGTCTTCGCCTTACCACCTTCGACCGCGTTCGCGAGCGAAGCGGGCAGGGCAGATCCGCCCCCGGTAACACCCCCCGCCCCCTTACCGCTGCTTCTCGATTCCAGGCCGAGGGATCGATCGAGGCGGCACTGATTTACGGACCTGGTGATGGGACACTTCGGACGAGAAAGGGGATCTCATTTTCTCCTTGTCGAGTCTGAGGCCCACCATCATCAGATGACTGGGCAGGCTGGATGGCACGGACGGATCTCTCACGACATTCGCCCTGCATTGAGTCGGCCTTGGCCGTCGTCGCCTATCTCACGTCGGTCAGAAACTTAGCGGAGGAACGATGACACTCAGGAAGGCCACTCGATCATGGACGGTTCTTCCTCATGTTCCAAAGCCGTCGGTGGCGAGACAGATCAGCTTGTTTGTCGACAGGGGGAAGGATGATGCTCAATTGATGTTCTTCTCCCAAAACTTCTGTCTTGTGTGTGACTGTGTGAACCTGGAAGCAATGAGTTCTACACTTCTACCTGAGAGATGACGGTGACGAGCGAGGAGAGGGATCAACTTTTGTATGTATTGAACGAGGCTTAACGGTGAGCAGACGAGAGAGTGAACAGAAAGAAGTAGTATCGAAGAAGATTATCGGAGCGAGCAGGAAAACGGAACACAGTCTTGAGATGTCTGCGTTGGTGGATAAGGCGAAAGGAAAAGGTTTGCCTTTAACGACCCGTCATCAGATAGTCCAACGCCCGAAGTGATCGAAGGAACACGGCTTGTGCGCTGGCAGGGCTCGCAAGCGCCGTCAAAGCCGGACTGTCGAACTTCGATTCCGTCTCCGTCGAAGAAGCGTCACCGTTGACTTGCTGTATCGCCGAAGGCGCATCCCCACCAGTGTCCATCTCCGTCGGAGCATTCGAAGGCACAGACGTCGCCTTGACGACAGGCAGACTCTCCAACAGTCGATCCAACTCGAGGATAAGACTCTTGCTAGCAGCCTCCGCCTCCGTCTTGAGTGCCGTCCCTATCGTATCGCGAGCACCGTCAATGGCAGCGAGGTGCGAAGCAACTGACAACGTGTGTTGGAAGCCCTTGCTCGAGATGGGGGTGGCCAAGGGGCGTACCACAGCGGCTAGTCGGTCAGCAGCAATTTGAGGAGGAACTTCGAGCAGATCTGATGATTGGCCAGCAGGTTCCGCAGCGGTGGGGGCAATGGCAGCAGGTGCCGACGTGGACGCGGTGGCATCAGCGGTGGTCGACGCAGCTTCGGCACTGCTAGTTGCAGCAGTCAATGCTTGTGGAGTCGAGTCACCGGCCGGTCGTGCAGCAGCAGCTTGTGAAGCCGCAGTTGAAGTAGTCGCCTCGGGACTCTTTGATTGAAGCGAGACCAGCGGTCTCGTGACCGTGTTCAATCTGATAGAAAGTCAGAGGCATGTCAGTACGATGCCCCTTCAAGGAAGACACAGATCAGAATACTCACACTGCTAGCAGAGCATCGACAAGTTGGGCATTGGCCAAAATGTCAGGTCGCTTCAGCAACAAGAGCAAAGTGTTGAGAGGAGCAGTACCGGCAGCCTTGCCTGGAGTCGTGTCAGCCTTCTCCTTGTCCTTGCCCTTTCCACTCTTCTTGATGAGGCGAGCGTCGTCCTTCAGGAAGAAAGTAGCGGCCTGCTCATTGACAGTGGTGAGGTGGAGAATCGACTCGAGAACCCGGGTAGCAATGAGGAATGGAGCTTCGTCCCCAATGACAGAAATCGGGGCTGTGGTCGAATTTGCCAAAAGGCTGCCTGATCCCACAGAGCCCGGAGTTTCCACTTATAACGCCTGAGGCTGAACGCTTGGGTGTGGGTCGGTTGGGTGTGATCGCAGCAGCCACAGCGGCCGTACGACTGGCCCTAATGCTCATTGACGAAAAGGAGCGATCCACCGCAGCTGGGTCTGTGGTTCCGTCTGATAGGATGCTCAAGAGCAGGTTCAGAACATCCGCCCTGGTCTTGCTGTTCTCGGAAAGGTTGCTTAGGATGTTGTAGAGCCCGTTCTTCCGCCCATTCATGTCAGGGTAGAACAGCAGTCGGACCAGAGTCGCCACGCCGCCCTTGTCAAGAAGCTGGATCGCATCTCTTGGAGGAGGCTTCTTGACTGCAGCAGCGGCATCGGCTCCAGCATCAGCCGCACGATGGTGTCGACGCCGTGAACCAGCAACCCGTCCCAGAGAGTTCTGAAGGCCAGCGAACAGCTCCTCAGGCAATACTGAGTTTCGCAGCGCAGGGTTCAAGGATGCAAGAAGAGCTTCGGCATCCATGCCTTCAGGACCTCCCTCATCATCGTGATCGCCACCTTCCTCATCCTCGTTTCCGCCGTCCTCAGCGTTTGCACCGTTGGCCGCGTTGGCTTCTGCAACACGGCGGCGAGCGTTTTCCAGAGCTTCCTGCTGGATGACTTCGGCGCGGATCTCCGGTGGAAGAGCTTCGAGGAATTCGCGCGCAATGTTGGAGTTTGCGGCGGCAGCAGTGGTTGCAGCAGCTCGACGCTCGCGGAAGTGCTGATTGAGAACTTCCTCTCGCATGTCGTCCGGCAAGGCCTCCAAGAATGTAGGATCAATACCCGTGTCCGTGATGTCAATCCGCTGCCCATGCACTTGGATGAACTGGCGCTCCTGAGCTGGTGGGGCTGCAGCTGATGAGGATGCGGCATTCGACTCTGACCCTGACGCTGCAGTGCTCGAAGAAGCCACCGCCGTAGAGCTAGCGGCAGCCTCAGCAGGTCGGGGTGTGGATGCGCGAGGGGTTGCGGTCCCGTGACCATGATCGCCTTCGGACATTTCGACATCGTTACCCTCTGCAGGCTCCGAAGTGTCGGCGGGCTGAGCATCGGACTGAGATGCCTCCGTCGATTGTTGTGCGATAGTAGCGGAGCTCTCGCCTGAGGTGGCGTGCGAGGCGGTTGCGTCTGCAGAGACGTCAGCAGGGGTGTTTGAGCCAGATGTACTGTCTTGGCCAGTGAGCGTGAGAGACTGTGACATCTTCTCTTCGATGTCCTTCGCCTTCGCCTTTGCTTCTAGGTTCTTTCGGCGCATTTCCTGCTCCTCTTCACGTTTGCGCTCCTCCTCCTCGCGTCGTCGCTTGTAGCCTGGGAACAACAGATTGATGACGTGCTTCTTGGTCCTCTGACTTCGCTCCAATATCTCGGATCCGTGTACTATCCGCGCAGCCTCAGTCCACCGTTGTGCAGTGAGCAGCGGAGTGAACTGCTGAGCCATCGTCACGGGGTCTTCCGGCTTCTGCGCAGACCGCACACTTGGGTGGCCGTGTCGGCTCATATCGCGACCAAAGAGCTGCTCCAAGACCGCGCTGTCGCCATCCACACGGAAGTGACCCATGCCACCCGGGCCGGCGGATACATCGATACGAATAGCGGCGTCAGCTGGAGCCATGCCGACCAAGTTCTCGAGGAACTGCATTGTGCCAGTTCCCATCATCTCCTCGAAGCTGTGCATGAAGCCAGCATTGGGGTCGTGCCGACCATCCAGACCGCCAAAGAGTCTCCGGCTGTTGCGGTGAGAGTGTGCGGTCCGGGATGCACTGTTGGTGGGTTGGCTCTGCTCAAGAAGCGGATGGTATGCTGCGTTTTCAGCAGTAGGCGCTGGTCGATGTCCACCGTGGAGAGCTTGATCCAGCATTGCCAGACGACGACGTGACCGAGAGGTAGTAGCATTGAGCTGACTAGGACCTCCAGGGTTCCGCGCTAGCTGTTGAGCAGGAATTGATGTCCAGCCCCAGTTTGCCCCAAACCGGTCATCTGCTTGACCGCGTCCAGATGCTGCAGCGAGTTCATCAGCAAATTCGAGATGTGCAAATTCCTCGATGTCGTAGGGCTCCTCCGCGGAAAGCGCATCCTCTTCCGTCTCGTTGTCTTCACCTTCGCCATCGTCCATGCCTTCGTGGCCATGGATACCTCTGTGAGGTAGAGGAATGTCGTCCATGAACTCGCCCACAACTCCGCTGCCTACGACTTCCTCGCCGTCGTCCCCTTCACCCAGCACGAAGTCAAGCGCGCCTTCCACATCTTCCTCCGCGCCTTCCTCCTCTTCATCCTGATCAAACAGCCAAATGATACCGAGATCAGTTCAAGTTCAGAAGGCAGCAGATCATCAGATACTTACTTCGGTCGCCCAGGAGTCGCCATCCTCGTCGTCTTCGTCGTCGCCATCCTCCTCATCATCGTCCATGTCATCGTCATCGTCCTCACCCTCATCATCTGAATCCGAGTCGCTCATCTCATCGGCGGACATGTCTTCGATGTCTACCTCCTCTTCGTCATCCGTACTGCACGAGAAAGCTTAAGTCAGTCACGATATTAGATCTGCGAGCAATTGAACAAGACTTACGTGAGGTCACTGCCCTCCTCTTCGCTGTCGTATTCTCCCATATCGACATCGTCCTCATCCATCTCATCCTCATCCTCCATCTCCTCATCGGTATAGCTGGGCTGTTGCTCCATCTCACCGGTGTGCATGCCGAGACTACTGTTGCGGTAGAAATCGGGCGTTTCTTGCCGTTGATCGCGTTCCAGCAACGCCTCTTCTTCAAGTGCCGACAACTCCGACTCAGTCTCGCTCTCTTCAGAGGACATCATGTCGTCAATGTTTTCGCCTTCCTCCTTCGCTTTCCGTTCAGCCTTGCCCATCTTGATGGCCGCCTTCGTCAGATGCTCCAGTGGCCGGAGGATAGTGTCAAGGAGCAGCTTGACGGAGGGCGTTTGAAGGTCGATCTCGCCCAGTGTTGTCGTGAAGACAGTGACAAAGTGCTTCTCGAGCATGGTCTTTGCCATGTGGAGAGAGCCATCGTACGCCGGCTTTCCCGCAGACACGTTCGGACGAGCGGTAAGAAGTCGGTGGCAAAGCTCGGACTGAGCATAGATGCGGCCGTACCTGACTTCGACGGTCTCAGCGGAGCTGACCGCTTCGCGCAGAGCTTTGGTGATCCCGTCAAGGACAAAGCGGCGCACGTTGACAAGTTCCTGTGAAGTCTCACGAATGCTCATGTTCACAGACACATCCGCAGTCAAAGCGACGATCACAGACATGGCCAAATTGGTGTGGGCCATTCGCTTTCTGAGCTCCTCGTGGTCGTCCGTTGGGATGAATCCAGCTGGGATGAGCTCGTACAGGAAGTACTGCAGCATTGATACCTTCAGCCGAGGTTGAAGTTGGCCTTCCGTGGAGCGGCGGCGACACAGGTTGGTGAAGGCCAGCTTGCATGACGTGTAAGATGAGAGCAACTCCATCAGAGTCTGCATGAGGAAGCATGAGAAGAGGTACGAAGCGTCTTGCTGGGCCTTCTCTGGGACACAGAGGTATCGCCTTCCGCAGCCGAGCCCTCTGTCGTCTTGACCTGAGATGCGGCCGAAGGTTGACCAGTCGACACTACCGCAGTTGAGGGGGCAGTAGCAGGCTTCGTAGCGCTTGCTGTTGCAGCCCCTGCCTTGGCAGCCTGTGGGACGATCTTGCGGCAGGTAAATGTGTCCTTGGTAGACTTGTACAGCTCTGACAGCAGGAAGTAAATGACGTTCTCCGCAGTCTCAGAAGTGACCTGTACTTTGGCGTCCACTCGCTCCGTGCCCAGCTCATGCATCGAGGCATCTATGTCGAACTCATGGGCCCCTTTTGTTGGGGATGCAGGGGCACCGAACGAAACATCGGCATCGTGATGCTCAGGAATGACAGGCTTTATAGCAGATGCTGCGGGAGCCTCCGGTTGATTGTACCGTATCGTGCCGTTGTCCTTGAGTGCTGACCATTCTGACATCTCGAGTCTGTCCCTGGCAATGGACAAAAACATCTCGGGATCCCGCAGGATGACGTGAGCGAGTTGGCGGGTCATCGTGGAGATGTCAGTAGTCTTCGAGCGGCTGAGCGACAGCCAGGCTTGGAGCTCCTGCTCCATCGTGACCCGAAGCGTGTCCGCATCCTCGACCACGTTACGAAGAATGATGAGGGCCTGACCCTGGCTTCGCGCGATTTCTGCAGCAGGCAAAGTTCGGAATGGCTGGAACAACAGCTGAAGTCCGCCGCTCTTGAGGAACTCGACAGCGATCGATCGTCGGCGAGTCAAATGCACAAGTATCCGGTACACAGCCAACAGCCCATCCTTCTTGAGAGTTGCAGGCTGCTTGAGCGTGTACAGACAGTATTGAAGTAGTCTGCTGCGCTCAGAGGCGAACCTCTCGAAGTTCGGCAATACTTTTTCGAGTGCCAGTGGCCCTTGATCCTCTTCGGGGATCTCCGGGCTCGTAGGTGCAATGACATCGCACTCAAGACTGAGTAGAGAGCCAATCGCCAACAGATTCGAAGCGAACCAAGTTGGGTGAGCATCCTGCTTGGGCCGAGACTCGTAGTCTTGAATCAGCACCATGCAGACGCCCATCGCGCTTTCGATTGTCTCGTCATCCAGCGTCTTGAAGAGCTTGTGTTCGTTGAAAATGACAGCCATCGCATGCATCCGCACAGACACTGGCTTCTCCTGATCGCCAAAGGCAGCTGGACCAGCCGAAAGTATGATGCCAAGCACTGCCTGAATGGAGTTGTTCGCACGAGACTTGTCCGAGGAAACAAGCTTGAAAGCATCCCGTACCTCAAAGACGAGATCTTCGTGATGGTTCGCGAGATCGAGCGTACGTTGGAAGATGTAGCCCCGCATGTCTTCGCGCTCCTTGTCCAGCTTCTCTTTAGCGGCCATGCCCGCGTCCGTGAAAGGTTGGTCTTTCTCCTCTTCCTTCTCTTTCTCTGCTGATTTGGTTTCGGGAGCCTTTCCATTGCTGCCCGAAGCTTGTGTCGATGGACCTGCCTCCGCGGATATTGCCTCTTCCATCGCGACGTCGGGATCCGTTGCGGCCGGGGCGGCAGCTGCAGCGCTGGTACCAGCCGCACTGCTCTCGCCATTGGAAGAGCTACCTTCTGCTGCGGCTGCTCCGGAAGGCGCAGCAGCTTCATTAGGGTCGTCTGGCATACTCGTGACAACGTCTGGGTGGAGGATCAAGTACTCAGTCGCAGCTGTGATATCGTTGTTGGTCCGAAGCAGTGCGTGTCGGGCCGCAGCACGCGGGAAGCCCATATCGGCAAGCTGGCGAACTTGAGCATCGTTTGCGGTGGCCGCAGCTGCGGTAGCGCGACGCAAAGCAGTCGCTGAGTTCAAAGAGCTCAAGATGCTGTTCGAAAAGCGGTCCTGCACCGCTTGAGCCTCGTCCTTCTTCGACACGACTGGGGCCTCGCCCTCTCCACGCAAGATCTCCAAGAGGATCTGAATGACGAGTCGATTCACAGAGACTGGCAGGTGCTGGAGCCAGTTGGAAGTCGTAGTGGTGCCCATAATGCCAAGCACTTGAGCTCGGACCTTGACGAGGAAGTCGGCTGGCTCGAAGTAGTTCGCAGACGATTTGGGTTCCTCCTTCAATACAAGCTGTGCTGTGTGAGCAGACTCGTGAAGCAACTTGGATTTGATCAAGTTTTGGAACAAGCTCAGCAGAATCCGGAGTGCACCGCAGATGTGGTGGAACTTGAGTGCGTGCTTGATTTGGCCCGACTGGTCGGGCTTCTCCTCGTCGAAGTGCTTGGTGAGTTCGCCGCTGAAGCGTTCGTACAGACGGAATAGAGCCTGGAAGCCTTCAAGCTGCGAGAACTTGAAGATGAGATGCGTCTGCGTGCGACTGGACACGCTGGTCCTCTCATCATACAACAGTGCCATCGTATGCCGAGTGACAATGGTGTAGTACCCAATCTCGGCGAAG
The DNA here is from genome assembly GCA_001689995.1 of Tilletia indica. NCBI lineage: Eukaryota > Fungi > Basidiomycota > Exobasidiomycetes > Tilletiales > Tilletiaceae > Tilletia > Tilletia indica. Next base: position 59,958 of record MAPW01000154.1, read on the forward strand.
TCATTGTTGCCCTTGATCTCCTCTGCCCACTTGAAGTAGCTCATGAGGGCTTGAGCGATTTGCTCCATCGCGTTGGGCGCGTACCGCCGCAAGTTGGATGCTTCAGAACTGCGGCGTGGTGAGAGCAGCCGGGTGAGCTCCTGGAAGAAGTCCCGAATTGTGGTTGAGATCGCTCCGCTCATCTCCTGCCAAACGTCCAGGTTGGCAGATTCAGGATCCGAAGGAAGAGGTCCAATGTCTGAGGCCTTCTTCGATGTGGAGGGACCGTCGATGGCTTCATCGGGAATGTCGTTGACGCCATCGGGCTTATCCGATCCAGCAGACGTCTGAGCTCCCCCAGCGATGGCCGACGCAGCGCTTTCATCCTTGTTATCCGCACCAGCAGCATCCGCAGTAGAATCCTTCCCGGCATCCTTCTTGGTGAGACGGTCTGCCTTAGCTGCAGTGAGTTGAAGGTACTCCCAAGTCCAGAAGCGGAACTGGTATCCCATGTCCGCAAGCTCAAGCGATTTGGACTCGGACGACGAAAAGAGAGAGCTGAGGAATCCGCTAGGCAGTTTGTGACCCGGGACATTGTAAGTGTGCAGGCAGTCGGCGAGTAGATGTATGCGCATGCACAACGAGATGCTCTTGCGGTACAGCTCATTGCTCTTTGCAGCCGTTGCCTCGTCAGTTGCGCTAATGTTGGGCACCAATTGACTGGCTCCGGGGCTTTGCTTTGGAAGTCGAGGGGAACCGCCTCGATAGCAATCTTGATATCCTTGAACAGTGCCTGGAAAAACAGTGTTAGGACTGGCATCCGCAATGAATCGGACGAGCTGCACGAGCGCGTCGCCCGCCAAATGGTTGTAGAAGTCTGCAGGGAGACAGGGCAGGCTGTACAGCGACAGGAGCTTGGTGAGACCGTCCGACTTCAGGAAATCCTTGCAATGGTGAGGAGTCTGGAACAGCATCTCAAGGAATCGTGCCATGGCCTTGATGTAGGACAAGACAGTGTGCTCCTCGGATGTCCGGCTTGGATTGCTGGATGCGAAAGGTCCTTGGTCCTCATCTGAAGCAGCAGGGCTCTCGCTCCCGCTGGAGCCGGTGCCATCACCCGTCGCAGCTTGATCGGCTGTGGCCATCTCGACGTCTGCTGGAGCAGCCGTAGCTGTAGTCGAAGTCAAGAGACTGTAGTAGGCTCGCTGATGTTCTGGCGGCGTGTAGGAGCTTCCGACCTCGAGAATGCGATCAAAGATGGCATTGATACCCGCAAAGACGGCATCCTTCATGCTGGGTTGATGCCGAACAAGCTCGTCTACGGCAGATCCGAAGGATGCCGCACTCTCCTCGTCCTGAAGCACCTTGATGTGACGCTCCGACGTGAACAAGGAAAGAAGCTTGGCGATGATAGGACGGGACGTGAACATGTCCAAGCCGGTCTGATTGAGCGACAGTGCACCGATGGCGTTGGGAATGGCCATGATGACCTCGAAGTGCGACTCGATATCAGCTTCGATACAGTCAAGGAAGAGGTCCGAAAGTTTGTTCTCTTGAATTGTGGTCAAAGCAGTCGGCTCATTGTGCACGAACGTAGCCATGATGTTGATGGCCATGGCGAAAATTTGGGGACCAAACAACTTGCGGTTCTCCATGATGCACTTGACGCTCTGGAGAAGTGTGCTGTCGAGGAGCGTGCGAAGGCTGTCTGGCGTGCCCGCTCCCTGCAGATCGTGCAAGATACTCTTGAGGATGTGGCGAAGCAACGAGGCTCGTCCAAAGGGCAGCGTGCCGTATGGGGAGTCCTCAGAGCCGGGGTCAGCCGAGAACAAGGCCTGCGCCTCTGCGTCTGCAAAGTCCTTGCTGTCGCGCTCAACTTCGGCATGTATGCGTGAGACCAAAGTTTCGACTCCGTGCGCATTGGTGTAAGTGGCATAGGCATTCGGCTGCGTCGAGATAATGCTGTCGATAAGACCCACAGCACGGGTTATCGTGCGTTGAACCATGTACACGTCCGGATCGGGTGTGGCGACGAGCTTGATGAGCAGTGGTAGCACAGCCGAGCTCATGGCCATACCGTTTCCGGTAGGAGCGGGGATGGAGCTGAGGAAAGCCGTGAAGCCAAATACGCTGTCGACGTACATGTCCGAGGTTGGCGGGTTTGGTTGGCTGAGCTCTTCGACCAGCTCACGCAGCACGCGCACAAGAAGACCGTGCGATACAGATGCTTGGACGGAGTTGAGAACGGCAGCCAGCTTGGTGCGGTATCGACCCATTGCGTCCAATGCATAGATCGCGGCAGCCTTCACCTCCTGAGGGACGCGGTTGTCCGGTTCGAGCATGTTTGCTGTCTTTGCGACAAGTTCGCGCTCGTAAAGGAACAGTTGACTGTTTGCGCTGTGCTCGGAGACAATGTGCGCTGAGGATTGGAATGCAAAGTGGTCAGCATGCAGTGGTTGACCCGGACTGTTAAGGAAGAAAGACTCACCATAGCATGCAATCGAGAGGAGTCTGCAACCAATCATCTTCTGGCGCATCTTCGGGTCGCTAAGTCCTGTGGCGACTCGGATGCGTTGGAAAAGATCAAACTTCTCCGACTCGGGAATAGAGAAGCGCTCTACAGCATCGGCGAAGATGTCCATGGCGCTCTTGCCGACCTGATCGGAGGCGGGAATGTCAACAAAGACAAGACCGTCCCCACCGTTCTCTGGCGATGCGCTTGATGCATTCGCCGCAGCTGGAGTAGCAGCGCTTCTCTGTGTGCTGGCCGAGCTGGTCGGCGCAGGGTTAGCAGGCGTGACGGGGACAGCGTTGGCTTGAGCAGTTCGCGTACGTTGCGGCCGTGCAGGCGTTTGAGTATTTGTGGTTGCCGGCTGTTCCGGCTGAGCGGGAGCGTCCTCAGCCTGCGTGCTTGATGATGATGACGCCCGGTAGAAGGAGAAATGGATGTTGCTAGCCTCTTGGGGCACTACTGCATCTTCTTTGCAGAGCGCGACCATGTCCGAGGCGCCTCGAGTCGTAGGCCAGATGACGGCGAGAGAGGCGAGGCGTCCCTGAGATATGTTGGGCTCATTGCGGGACGAGTGCGAGGAACTGCTTCGCTGCTGCGCGGGCCGAAGTATGAAGCGGAGCGTGGCCTCGAGCACGTCGATATCACGAGTGAGAAGGAGATCATTAAGATGCTGCGCAGATGCAATACCAAAGAAGATTAGTGAGCACATACTGGTCGACCAGAGCAAAAGTACATCTACATACCTCATATGATGCATAAAGCTTGCGGTTCGTGCAATTCTCGATGAGCAGTCTGCTGAAGCGGAGAACGCTAAGGAGCAGCTTCTTGCAGAGGGGCGTGAACTCGTTAGTCTGAACCTTGGCGACCTCGTAGTCCTTGCAGATCTTCTCGAGAATCGTGTCGAAGCGGTTCAGAGTGGCAATCCAGTAGTGGAGATCGCCCCTGGGCCAGCACCACTCGGATATGTTGTCGAGGACCTCGGGCAGGTCATCGTCGGACACCGCAGCGATGCGCGCCAGAAGAGAGGTGAGCTCGGGAGTCTGAAGGGGAGAAAGAAAGAAGAGGTAACGAGGGTCAGCATGCACTTTGTACAGACGCTATCTAACTGATTCCGAGCATACTGACGGCTGGGGCCAGCTTTTTGCTTTTGGTGATCTTCATCGTCCGCCAAAATTGATCGGTGGGGAAGCGCAGATGCGAGCGCTTCAAGCCGATTCGTTTTCCTTGACTTCGAAGGGTAGCTGCGTGGTTGAGAGAGATGAACTCCAGGCCGTCGAGGGGCCGTCTTCGCTGTTGTTATGTGTTGGTGAAGGAAAGTGCACGGGTACGCGGCTGCGAGCACTCTGTGATCGTGGTATGGCTTGTGGGAGGTAAATGCACCGGCAGGAGCGCGGTAAGAAGGTGCACAGCTCTGCCTGGTGGGATGACTTGCGATTCAAGGCGCGCGCACAGGAGAGAGATTTGCTGCGCTTCTTCTCCTGTCGCACTGGGGGTGAAAGTGTTTCGAGGTGGTGGTTCGCGCGCTCGAGGTCTTTGTTCCAGATGAAGACGTCGAAGGTGTTCTGCGATTTTGCCAGGGAAAAGGACTTCCTATAAGATGGATGTCGTCCACACGCTTGCCCTCGCGCTCGATGCCACCGTCAGTTCCTCTCCCAATGCTGCCTGTCAACGATGCTGGTGGCGGAAACAGCGCGGAGTCAAGTGGATGAAGAGGAAAGGAAGCTGGCCGCGAATAAGGACGAAAGATGTGAAGCTGGTGGTATCGATGCGATGAGAAGGAGAGGATTGCGTGTTCTGAATGCGAGCGCTGATCGTGATGCTGTTGCGGATGTTCTGTCTGTTGAATGCTAGCCTGCTGTGTTGATGCTGAGGACTGCTGACTTCCTTCCTCTTCTCTTTCACTTCTTGCTGACCTTCCTCCATCTGCTTCCCTTCTTTCACTCAGTCATCTGCGCGCATCGTTCTCATCGAGGATGGCATCCACCTCGGCACCGCTGACAGAGAACAACCTCCGCTCGCTCACTTCCAGTGCGCTGACTGGTCATACCGTGCTGGATTTTGTGGCAGGACAGGCCGCCCTGGTGCCTGCCTCGTCACAACTCAACAAGGAAGCGGCACAAGCTGACAGAACGCAGAACACGGTTGCCGAGCGCGGGACGGATTGCAGACGGCCGCAAAGTCCCATGCTCGAGGCTCGAATCGCCACAAAGCGAAAGGTGGCATCTGAACGCGATGAGTCAGTGTACGAAAAAAGATCGGAAGGCGACCGGCTGCTCAAGATCAGAAGTACGAAGAAGCGAGCTAACTCCGAGAAGGAAGTCGACAGGGAGAAGCGAGAAGTAGAGGAACGTGAGTCTCTTTCTCGACTGTGCTGTGCAGACCCGCGCGTTCATCTCTGATTGCAATGCTTCTTTTCTCAGGCTTGAAGCAGCGCAAAGAGCGTCGTCGGGAAAAGGCGCTCATCGTCCGCGATTCGTCTACCACAGCTGCACACAAGATCCGGCAGAAGAACTCTCAAAAGAAGGGCAAGAAACGCGCAGAGCCTTTTTCGACTTCCGCATCATCAGCAGAAGAAGACGAGGATGAGGGATCCAATGACAGCGACAAGGGAAGGAAGAAGCAAAAGAAGAAGAAGAAATTGGGAAAGGAGGAGGGCAACAGTTTGAAGTCTGCTCGCAAGCGCAACTTGGCAAATCTGGCGGCCATGGAGCTTCTAGACAAGCCAAAGTCAATCACCAAAGAGCGCCGTATCACTGTAAGTCCAGAAAGAAAATGGCTGTCTGTTTTTCCATTACTCATCAAGGTCGTTCTCTGTACGAACAGCTCGCACCGAAAACCGGCGTCTTCAATAAGGGTGTCGCCTCGCGAAAGTCCAAGGTACCCACGTCCGACCTCGTCTTCTCGGAACTGAAGTTCTTCAACCATTCGGCGCAGCGAACCAAAGACGAAGATTCTGCTATCGATGATGAGGACGAAGTTCACGATCAAACTGAGACGGCTTCCGCGCATTCCGCTTATTCGAATCGCATCCGCCGTAGCCGAGAAGCTGGGAGTTCACGATTCTTCAAAGCACCTCCATCGCGACCGAGTCCGATTGAAAGCGAATGTGAGACTGAAGGCGATGATGCCGAAGTGTGTACGCGCACACAAACTTGTACTGCGCTGAACGTCGCAGGAGTTGAATTGGACGCCTGCAGACAGGCCGAACATGACGATGCTTGTCGCGTGGACGCTGGCGTCCAGGTACAAACGCACACGCCTTCGACGCAGCACACTCTTGCTCCAGAGTTCGCCTCGCCCGCTCAAGTCAGGTCATCCAGCTGGCATGCACCCGGTATCAGTTCCACCAACGAGCTCTCAAATGCTCTTCCTGGACACTCCTACATCACCGACTTGTGTCCAACCCAGCCAGCAAACTCCTGGCGACGCGAACATCATCTCGCAAGGCCCGAACGACAGCGCTCACAGCAGATACAACCGCGACTGTATGCGTATCAATCGTTACATCAAGCTCCACACTTCCGAGGCGACGTGCTCGAGCCGTCCCGTAACCCTCCGCCCAGCCGAGTAGCACAGAGCTTCCCTCCCTCAACTTACCATCCTCCCCTAGGCCAGACCTTGGGATCCTTCCCAACCCCTGCTTGTGAGGTCGAGGTCGATCAAGGTGCTGGACAATGGAATTACCCGGAGCACCAAGCTTCACTCCCTCGCAACGCACACGAATGGCAACAAGGCAGCTACCAGTCCTGTAATGACTTTCCCCCCGAGTGCTTGCACACAGAATGCAGGGACACAAGAGGTCACTACGCACAACATCCGATCGCCACTTTCGACGCCTACCCTTCTGAATCACAGCAGAGAAACGTTTCGGCTGATTATCCTCAAAGTGTCGCGCCCTCATACAACTTCGCGGCCAGGGAGGAGCCGTTACGCGAGCATCAACCCGATATCTTTGGCGAACCCGACCAGATGCAAGGCAGGTCAGCAATTCCGGAGGCCTGCGTCCCTGCCGCATTCCAGACCGACGAACAATGCTATTCGGTCCATGGGGAGGAGCGGCTTCCATCGTGGCGCATGGCGTACGACGAGGATTCTAACGAGCCACAGACCTCGAGCGAGCACCGCTTTCCTTCCATAAGCACGGAGCATGTTCCCGGCGTCGGTCGTGAACGACCACCTCGGGCTGTTGAAGACATTCTGGGCGTGAAAGCGTCTCAGCTGGAGAGCTTCTGGGAGCCTTTCCGAACGTAGTGGAGGTGTCAATCTCAGACGAATCTAGCAGGGGGCGACGCGTTGTGATTCTAGATTGCTTTGCATTCTTATCGGTGAACTATTCTAAGAGACATACTTGTCATAAGACACCTGCGATCGTAGTCAGAACAGCAGGTCAGTATACGAGACCAAGCATTACTGGCAGCTAGTGTTCGTGCTCACCCTTGGTGCTGGGAACATCGTTCAACCCGGTTCGTGTAATTGCTTCCTTGATGGCCAGAGCGAGTGCCTTGAATGCAGACTCAGCACTGTGCAAGCAAATTGAGATAAACGAAATGCTTCAGCACACTTAATGGTCAACAGCTCAAGAAGCTAGAAATACGCACCGGTGATGATCGTTGTCTCCCCTGAGACAGTCGACGTGCAGCGTCACACCTGCCGCCATCGCGAAGCTGTGGAAAACGTGCGGGATCATCTCACAGCTGAGGTCTCCAATCTTCTCCCTCTTCAACCCTAGTTCCGCAACGCAGTACGGCCGACTGGAGATGTCAAGCACCGCCCGGCTGAGAGCTTCGTCGAGAGGCGCATGTCCCGTGCCGTAACGCTTGATACCCTTGATCGGGCCCAAGGCAGCTTTGAACGCCTCGCCCAATGCGAGTGCGGAGTCCTCGGCTGAGTGGTGGTCATCGATCCAGAGGTCGCCCTTGCAGGTCAGTTCGAGGGACATGCCGCCGTGCTTGGCGAGCGCGTGGAGCATGTGGTCCAGGAAGCCGATACCGGTGTTGACTTTGATGGTCTGAGGCGCATGTTCGGGGTGGACGTCCAGAGAGAGGGTGACTTCGATCTGGGTCTCGTTCGTGACGCGAGAGATGGTCGCTGTCCTGACCTCGAACGCGGGCGGTGCGGCTGATGCGGAGGCCATGCTTGCTACTTATGTCGGTGTGAGGTTGGGGTGACCTTGGTGGACGAGAAGATCGACTACGGCAGACCTTTTTTGCGGGAACCTCGCGAAACGTTCCGAGCTCGACGTCGACGAGGGTGTGGATGAGGTCGGCGAGGTCAAGCAAGGACGACAGCGACGAGGTATTGATTTACTTACTAGATATTCACGATGACACGGCCTCTGCGTATTCTTGCCCTCCATGGCTACACTTCGAATGCATTCATTTTCCACAAGCGACTGGGCGCGATAAGAAAGGCCTGTCGAGGTGAGTCCATCCATCTCCTTCATAGAGTCGCAAAGGCAAGGCTAACGATGTACTCTGCCCCGCAGACATCGCCGAGTTCCACTGCGTGAACGGCCCTCATCTCGTCCAGCCCTTCTCCGCCGCACAATCGCTCGATGCACCCGAGGAAAGCGAAGGCAAAACGAGTCGACGAGTCCACCCCGCTCGAGGAACAACCGAGAGCCTGGTGGGAAAGCGGACGATGATGGACGATACCTCCTCTGGCCGGAGACGGTCGAATTCTTGAACGGCGTATTCGAAAAGGAGGGCCCTTTTGATGCTGTATGCGGCTTCAGTCAAGGTGAGCTAGATCTGTCTGTTGCCACTGCACTCCAAGGCTCTAACTCCCTTGTACTTCCAAATTTACAGGAGCATGTCTGGCAGGGATCTTGACCTCAGGATTCGAAGATCCGTCTCGTATTCCAGGCTTGAGGCTACCTTCAAACCAAAAGCCTTTCCGATTCGGCATCGCTATCTCAGGCTTCCGAAGCAGAGATGCCGCCATGGAGAAAGTGTGGGCCCAACCTATTCAAACACCTATGCTCGTCATCCTTGGAAAGTACGTGCTACCCCGAAGTTCCATACGTAGCCATTTGACCAAGAAGCATTCTGACAATTTGTTCCCTTGGCAGAAACGATCTTATCATCGATGCAGGTACGCTCGTCTCAAGGCACAGCTTTGACCTTCCAGCCGGCTGACCGTTTCTCCTCTTTGCCACGCTCACAGAACGCGCTCATACACTCACTGAGGTTTGCGCCAACGTTCGCGTAGAAGAGCACGAAGGCGGACATTCCGTACCCACCAAGTCAGTATTGGTGCACCCCTATTCGATCCTGCTTCGCTGCAGCTCAACTTCTCTTTCTCTCCCTTCTTTGACAGAGCGGCATGGCGCAATTTCTTCCGCGACTTCATCGCCACTTTCAATACCGAGGCCGACGAAAAGGCATGGCGAGGCGTACCGGGCCCAAGTGAGAGACAGAACGAGGCCGAGGCGGAAGACAGCAGTAACAAAAACGGTGCAAAGATCTGACATAGAGAGGGCAAAGATATCCTCAGGGCTCAAATAGAAGGAAACCTTCATGCACACATGCACATCTGAGCAGATTGGGTCGCACGAAGCACGGGACGAATTCACATCGAAAGTCAAGGTGAACATCAGAGCACAAAAAGAGCGATTAGAGCAAAGAAACGTGCAAGCCTTCGCGTGTATTACTTCCACAGGTTCGAAGTATGGACATGTGAGGCATATCAAAGTGCAACAACCGGACCGGTCAATGAGCGCAAAAAGGAGAGGAAGAAGTTCCGCCGGGCATCCATCTGGATTATGTGGTCCTCGACCTCTTAAGTGCTCGCTCACAGCCTCTGTCCGCTTGAACGTCCGTTAAGCTAAGATGATCCAGTGAAGCTGTGTGAGGCGGAGATGAGTGAAGTTCAGCAATCTTTCAAGGTTTACATCCGAGCTTTGGCCACTTACCGGTAGTAGTCCTCCTTGGCAGGCTTTCCACTGAACATGGCCGCAAGAGTCGAGTCTGCAGAGAAGGGCATCAGAACGCGTGAGAAATCCAGAGGTGGGTACGCAGCTCAGTACAGGACGCGAAGGAGAACATACAAGTGGCATCGTCCTCCTCGTGCACAAAGAGCCTGTTCTTGTGTTCAGTACCCTCAGCCGCCTCCGCCTTGCGCTTGGCGCGCTGCTCGTTCTGTTGATGGTACAAGCAAAGAAGAAATCGATGAGTCAAGGCGCGCATAACACGCTGACACAAGTGCCTCTTCGTCCCACGTACCTCGATCCTGCTCTTGTCCTTGCTGGCGGCCTCGTAGTCGCCTTTCCGAATGCCCGCTGCAGTAACAGCCCATACCCTCCTGCTCTCCATAACGTCCTGCTCCTCAATAGGCTTTACCTGGAGCTCGACGCGAGGCGTCGAAGCGTCCCAGAAGACCGCGTCGCGCTCGCCTGTGGGCGACTTGCCCTTGAACTTGCTGACACCTGACCAGTCGCCCTCAATCGTGTAGAAGGCATTGGTGGGTGCGGCCGAGGGGCTGATGGTGGCCTTGTAGGAGTGAGCCTTGCCGGACACCCAACCGCGACCGGAGTATGTGATCGTGGCGAGGTAGCCGGTGGAGGACTGAATGTAGGAGGTACCCTGTAGCTCGATGTAAGGGGCGCCGTAGAGGAGACCCTCAATGACGAGCTGGGGAAGGGTGATGAGGTACTGCTGCTCCTGGGACTCGCCTGCAGGGGTGAAGCGGACGATGGCATGTCCGAGCTGGCGGACTTGGAGTGTGACACTCTTGGTAAATGATGTCTTCTGCGCACTGTGACCATCCAGTCGGACGCCCGCTGTTGAGTTCTCGAGGTGGTATGCGGTGATCGGGGGTGGTGAGAGACTGTATGCGGGGGGAGCAGACCAAAAGACGAGGAGTCAGAGAAAGGGGTAGGTGAGCAAGTCTGTGGACGCAGTTCGGCATATTTGTGGACATCCTCACGCACCCTGCTCAGCGGAGAGTGAAGTCTCGCCTTGCCCCTTGGTGTCGGCCCACTTGCCAAGGAAGAGCTCGCCAAGAATGGGGTTCAGGGGCTATGAATGCGCGATTGTTAGTCTCCTGGCACGTTGTTCCCGATCGTTTCATTTCGGGTCGAATGCTCACCTTCTTTTCGCTGCCCATGCTGGAGTTACGGGCGGTGTATTGGCCCTTGAGAGTGCTAATGAACCAGCGCAGGACGTTGGTGAGACGCTCAACATCGTCGCGGCCCTCCTTGACCTTGGCGAATTGTTCGGGGTGTTCTCCCCAGCTGAAATGATGAGCGTAGTATGATGGTGAGCATCGTGGATCTGGACAGAGCTCGGGACGTCAGAGCAATTACTCACTATGCGGGGAATTCGACGAGAGACACGGGTGAGAGGATGAAGGAAGGTGCGGTCAAGCTGGAGAGATCGCCAGAGAAGGTCGCGATGGACTTGAGGAACTGTGGTGAAGCAAAGAGGTGGGGATTTAGTGAAGTGCGCAGAGAACAACACCGAGACCAACACCGCTACGGTCGAGCACGGCGTCCCAGGACTGACCTGACTCCAGCCGGCGCGCTGCTCCTTGGGGACGTTGGCGTCGATATCTTCGTTGGACATGTTGATGCTCTCAAAGGGGCGTGCAGTTGAAGAGGAGGTTGTAGTGTGACAGGACTAGACTCGTGGCGGAGGAGGAGGTGATGATCGAGGTGCTCCCCGGGCCCCGACCAGCTTCACCGTGAGTGAGTCGTGAGACTGAGTCTGAACGGAAAGCGGCCCGAGCACCCGATCACCATGACATACATGCACATTCAAACGCCGAGTCGCCGACTTCATCCACACCTCCTGGTACTCGCTCGGTATCGCGCATTGAGGCCATCGCACAGCGCACCTCCCACCTCGAAAGCTTCGGCCAGGCCGACTTTCTGCAAGACGCGCGATGCGATGCCGGATATGATGGACCAGCCTTTAAGGGAATGGCTTTGGGTCGCCGATGTGTCGACGGAGATCCCAGAAGTTCAAGAATCATCACGGTCCACGCATTCAGATAGCGCGTACTGGATTTGGACAAGCTCCGGAATCATCTTGCTTCACTTCGGTCTTGCGACGATGGCCACGACAGTCCGGTCAAGTAATCCTCTGGGAGCATGATTTTTATTGCCGTCATCCTGACGTTCTCCCCGAGCCCAGGGCTGAGAGGCAGCATGATGCTGGGTTACTCTTATGTACCCTCGCACGGCCAATCTTGTGGCGCTGTCCAATGATTCTCGCCTACGTACTACTCTACTCCGTACTTTGCTACGCCCATCCATCTGAGGCAGCTGATTCACCCGGTCATTCTTGCCACAACTTACATTATCCTCTCTTCTTTCCTTTATCACTTCTATTCCAACTTCCAACCACTTTCTCAGCCCTCACCGATCACAGAACTTCACGGATGACCGCCACGACGTTATTGGACCTTCAACACCAGCGCACCGACACTCAGGGACACCGCCTGTCGACCGGCGTACTTGTTTCCTGTCCAGCCAATTGCCAAGTATAATGCCCGCCCGCCCTCGCCAAAATCATGACAGCACCACAGGCGCTTCCGGCGTCCAGGGCCCTAGAATCTGAGCACCTGGACCGCCAACACACGCGGTTTCGACAGCGCGGCTAGCGATCTATGATCTAGGTGTCTCTGCTGACTGCTTCTTCGCTTTCGATGCCAGATTTGTCCTTTGATTACCCGCCCATCGTTCTTGATGTGCTGATGCGCTGATGCCTGATGCACTTATGTAGCCTTGTTCGAGCTATCCCCCCTCTTGACTTGCCGAGCTGCCCTAGCTCGACCTGCACTCTTTCGCTGGTCGAGGCCAGGGTGATCCTATGATCCAGAAATCGTCATGTTCTCAGGGTCCTACTGCGCTGTGCATCCCTGTATGACTCATTCCATACGCCCTATTGAGTGCGCAACAAGTATAAAGAGACGCTCATGGTCAGTACAAGCTGATGTCTCCTCCAATCTCTTCACCCCTTACAAGTTTCTTTCTCTACACACTTTTCTTCCCACTCACCCACAGACATTCCAATATGAAGTTTCTCCCTCTTCAGCATCCTCATCGTCGCCGCTGCCGTCCCATGATGGTTAACGCAATGAGCTGCCCCGATGTCACCTCTCCTGGCACCGGCTACTGCCAAAGCTGCGGGGTACGTAGTCATCTATCCCCGAACATTCACAACTCGTCCCCTTTGGCTGATGTTCCCAACCTACTCCTTCTGTATTGCAGTGCTACTGCGGTAGCGACAACCGCGTCCACTGCGACGAGAACACCGTCTGCTACTCCACCAGCGGCGACGCTCAGGCAATGTGCATGAACCAATGCACCTGCTAAACGAGCCTCACGATCTCTCATATCTAAGAGTGAGTTATCTTCCCACTCCATGCGGCCTTTCCTCCGACGCTGAACTCTGGCCTCCAACCTCACATCCCTTCAGGCTCAAAAGTCATACGATCAGGTCGGCATCCGCCTACCGTTGGTGTTTGGTGATCCGTATCGTTGTATTTCATACCGTCCACCGTCGGCAAGGATATTCAAACCTTTGTCCAGTTTTCCACGATGCCTGCTGCTTCGGACTCTCTTAAGAATTCTCCTGTGAGATTCACCTGCCCATGTCCTTTCTCGTGGGCCACTACTCGACTTGAGTTTACAGGATCACATATCACATCGTCTTTTCACTCCTTCCGGCTGACACTTACTTTGTGCGCTCACACGTCTCTCTCCTCTCGCTGTCCAAAGTATTCCCTGCATCCTTCTTTGATCTTGAAACCAGACACACAATGTTTATGCGACAGAGACGCCCGTAGGCACCGCAGAACATTCTGACACCCAGAACCCTCAATGTGACCTCCGTGATCCTGTAGGCGACCTCTCCTTCTCCATTGCCCTTCCAACTTGATGGCGGGCGTTGCGGACGCATGCTGGAGGACGTGTAACTGGAATCCGGCCCAGGTTCCCTCCCGAAGTTCGTGCTCATGGACACCATTGATTCATTCCATCCCTCATTACACGGTTCAAATCCAGCGAGCTCTCAGTCCAGGATAGTTCACTAGTTGATCCTCTGTTCATTTGACATGATCTTTCAGCTGATGAGTAGAGGCGTAGTTGACGGATTTCTCACGCCCTGGAGGATTTGCTAGTGTCGTCAAAAGGGTGCGATGCTTCTGGCTCTCAGCGACCACATCTCACAATCAGTGCACACTGCTTCACGACACAGACAGGAGCCAAATGGACAATGTTACGAAAGGCAGGCAGGCACGTCAGGAGGTGTATATCTTCTCTCCTTCTGCTGCCGGGAGAGATACAGGACATGAAGATTGGGACAAAAACACTGGCTACTTCTTGTTCACTTTTCTTCCCAATTCTCCTGACTTCGCTCCTCCTTTCTACCTTCCTCCTGAATCAACCCCGCGCTGACCTTTCTCTTTGAAGCTCCTTTTGGCTCGCTTCGTCCACGACTGTCGTTTCCCAGGATGGTGGTCGCTTTTACCGGGGTTTTGAGCCTTGTTGCTTTGCGTGAGCTGGACAGCCAGGGGCGATGGCAACAGCAACAGGCAACAGTAACAACCAGCAGAACGACAACGGAAGCCTGCTGCGCACACCACGACAGTTTCTCCCCCTCTTCACTGCCCAGCCTTTAGCGCTCCCTAATTGTTCCAAGACGCAGACGCCCAGTGTCACGTTAAGGATGGCGACTGCCGAAACCTCAATTTCCAAGAGGATGGACAGCATCAGGTCAGTGTCTCTTGCTCAAAACCTGGCCTGTGCGCCTATGCGCCGACCTCTTACACTGACTTACTGACTTACCTCCTTCCTCTCCTAGGAGTCTTGCTGTGGATCCTTCGAGAAGATCAGAGTGGCACGAAAGCCATAAAGAAAG